>JBDFRD010097164.1:0-13456 GCA_039654405.1 Bullina lineata
AGAAGAAGAAGAAGAAGAAGAAGAAGAAGAAGAAGAAGAAGAAGAAGAAGAAGAAGAAGAAGAAGAAAAAGAAGAGGAGAAGGAGAAGGAGGAGGAGCAGGAGGAGGAGGTGGAGGAGGAGGAGACAATTACTTTCACCAAAAACTTAAGCCTAACATAATTCCATTTAATTTATTTCATCATACTTCCACAGGTAAAAAATCAAAATCTAAGTTTTAACTCAGGTAACACACTTTTACCTAAACTTATCTTCCATTCCTTCAATATACTTCACCTCACCTAACGTCACCTTACTTTACCTATGACAAATGCCAATATACCAATATGTTTTCATAATTATTACACAATGCCTCCTCTATCCCCTTGCCTTAACTCATCTTATGTAATTATCCTACCTTATGCTGTTATATTATCACAAATCCTATATTCAATTCTTATTCTGACCTGATCTTTCAGAGTAAAGTCGGCTCCAGCATGGAGCACAGCCCACATAATGGCTGGAGGAAGGGAGGGATCCAGAGCGGCAAAGAAAAGGGGAGCCTGTTGACAGGTGGAAACTATAAACACTGTTCCTATCTATGTCATACAGGAACTGGCAGATGAAGAAAGTCAAACTGTATTAAAGGACTTATGTTTATTTGATAAATCAATTACTTACCAGATGTGTGGGCTTTATAATTTTAAGAGTAAAAAATAAAAAGATTCTTCAAGCCTGTGAGGAATAGGAAGAGGTGGCTTATCCTGGTTTCTGTAGAGTGAAGTGAAACAGATGATTTTTACATCATCTCTTAGACAGGAAGCTGGTCTGTTGCAGGCTTACTTCCAAAGCAGAGTTTACCTGTACCCCATTAACACATGGGTGTTGAGAGGAAAATGGTTGTAAAGTGTCTTTCCCAAGGACACAACACAGTCACTACCAGATTCAACCCAGGACTCATGGATCAGCAGTCCTAAGCTCTAACCATATGGCCACCATGCAACCCATTTGAGGAGTACACGAGGATAAAACAAACCAAAAAAGAGATTTTGTCTACATGTAGAAAATAGAAAAGTTACAGCAAAATGATGACAGCGTCATAGCTCAAGATGCATTATGCATGTTGTGTGTTCTTTGCCTCTCCATCTCCTTTTAGCGGGATAGTATCTGGTGACTGTGGCAGTTTCTCACATAGTTAGGCATTGTTCAGTATTAAATTTGTCTTTCTTTTAATTATTTGGTTATTATTTTTTTCACAGCTTATTGGCATCACTTCTTCATTTCTGTCTTCTTGTGATTGTGTACTGCAAGTTTGCCCAACCTTTGCTGTAAGTAGACATGCGGTGGATAAAAAATACACAGGCACAGAAAGATATGAATTCACAGGCAGACAATCAGACAGGTATATGGATAAATTATTAGGCGGGCAAGCAGACAATTTTGACGACATCATGTTAGAACTTTTTATTCACAGCACAGTTACTAGCTCAATTCTTTTCTTCATACTTACTTTCAGGTGCCCATTGATCCTCACAGTAATATTTACATTGACCCTTGACCTACAGATCATGCGTACAAGCCTCAAGTCTCTGAATGCAAGAGCATCTTGTAGGATGTGCTTTGACTCACATGCCTGGCAAAAGCAAATACAAAGAACGATACAGCTTTGTTTGCTACAAAGTAAGATTTATATAAGACTGGTTTTCTATAATGAGTCAGCCAATAAACGACCGTATGTATTTATCACCATTACATTCATTTCCTGTGCCTCCCACTCCTCCTCCTCTTCTTCTTCTTTCCACAAACGCTTTGCAAGCATACTTGAACTAAATTAATGCTTTACCAAAAGAAAACAAAGCAAAATTGTTTTTAAAACAAGGCATTACCACAACTCTTAGTACAAAGAAAAGAGGGAATGAAAATGGAAATACAATGCATTTATGTCTAATGCTTATGTTCCTCCACTCACGTAATTCAAAAAGTTAACGTCACATTTCACATGAGACAGAAATTTCCAAGCTTTTTCAGCATCTCTGTCCAGAATGGCATAGATGGCAGACTGAAAGAAAACAAAATAATGAAAACCTTTAACCTTTTCATATCACACCACACGACTATCATGCGACTTGTTGCACACCCAATATTTTGGGACTGTGAGCAGTGCAATGTGAAAAGGTTAATCAGTCGTCTTCTCCTACTTGGTTTTTTCAATTTTTATTGGCACAATTTATGAATTGCTTTGCCACAGCAGTTAGCGTGCGTGAATGTATTCTTGCTACATGACAATACTGAATATTTCATAAGCAGTATCAATATTTCATTTGTACTTCTGAAAATTTTTAATACCCAAATGCATAATATATAATAATGCTGCTTATCACTGACAGAAATTCTAAAGCTGTGACCATTCAATTCAGCCGAGATACATATCCTCAGTGTCATCTGTTCTGATTAATGTCATTATCATGTCACAATTCACGTTCATGTACAACTCACCAAAGTATGCCTTTGTATGTCAATTTGGAAAACCAAATCGTGAAACTTTCTGGATGCCGCAAACTGGCGCAAAGTTTGCCCATTCTGTAAAGAATTCATAAGAATTTATTTTGCACTATTTATTTACTATAAATTGGTTAAGACCACTTTAGGAATAAAAAAAACAATTGTTGTATTGTTTAAGGAATTATGAAAAAATGTGAAGCTTCCAATAATGCAATTTCACGGAAGGTCAAAGAAATGAATGGAATTAAAATATAAGACAATAATGGCGATGGATGACTGAGAAAACTTCAAATAATAACCACTATGGACCAGAGGTGGTAGACTACTTAACCCTTAGAGTATCAACTCTGGTCTAACAATGGTAGAATAATTAACCCTTAGAGTATACACTCTGGTCCAACAATGGTAGAATAATTAACCCTTAGAGTATACACTCTGGTCCAACAATGGTAGACTAATTAACCTTAGAGTATACACTCTGGTCTAACAATGGTAGAATAATTAACCTTAGAGTATCAACTCTGGTCCAACAATGGTAGAATAATTAACCTTAGAGTATCAACTCTGGTCTAACAATGGTAGAATAATTAACCTTAGAGTATACACTCTGGTCCAACAATGGTACACTACTTAACCCTTAAAGTATCAACTCTGGTCTAACGATGGTAGAATAATTAACCTTAGAGTATACACTCTGGTCCAACAATGGTACACAACTTAACCCTTAGAGTATCCAGTCTAAACAAGCAGTGGTAGACTTCTTAACCCCTAGAGTATCCAGTCTAGACAAGCAGTGGTAGACTACTTTACCCTCAGAGTATCCACTCTGGACCAGCAGTGAAGCAAGTGCACAAAGTTGTCCACATCGTGGTCTGTGGCTGCCTCGAAGATGCCTGGCTGGAGACAGTGACAAAACATAAATATATTTTTGCTATATCCATATATATTTATCACTACTTTGAAAATTATGAAAAATATTCAATTTGCTCTGTTTGTTTGATTGTTTGTTTGTCTTTGCAGACAATGCGCACTGAATATTACGTTTTGTCAGCAGCAGCTTAATAATGAAATACAAGATTCTTGGCACATCTCTATGGCCATAATCAGAAAGTGTTTATTTTTTTTAATCTTTCTGTCATTTAATAATGTATTTTGGCATAGCTATAAAGATGAAATTATTATGATTATAAAGTTAATTATTTACTGACTCCACCAATACAAATAAAGCCCTCACCATATACTTGTCATAAATGGACTTCCAATACAAATTCTTTGTCTTTATCTCAGCCGCAGTCTTTCCATCCTAAAGAACATGGAGAATTATAAATCATATTATCATTCATTCATATCACCAAAACAGTGGGAGGTATATTGATTTTGTATTTCAAAGAGAAAGGAATAAGGGAGGATGGAGTTGGAGGTGGGGAGGAGAGGGTTGTAGAAAAAGAACTTGTAATGATTTTAGGAACATGAGTTCTTGAACACACAAAATAAACAGGGAATAAACATGAGACGATCCCATCATGTGAACAGCCATCTAGCTAGCAAAGATGACCTGGGTGATGATATTATGTCACTGCTCTCTATCTGTCTGTCCGTCTCTGTCTCTCTCTCTTTCGTTTTATTTCCTCTTTGAAAATCAGTAGTCAGTAGCAAGACAAATATTCTATATTTCTGATGCCAATGCAATTAATTCTATACATTTCTATCCTGATAAGCACTGGCTCTATGGTTCTAATACGCTTTGAAATAACTCAATTTAAGCTTAAGCTTACATTGCTCTTATATTATGTCAGGAACACTGTATACTGTAAGATGCATACCAATATATATACTTGTCACAACTTTACCTTATACTATGCGTACCAACCTTAAACAATTACTTATATAATATCATGGGCATACCTATATCACGCACATGAACTTCTTCCTCTTGTCACGAACCTTATTCCTAATAGTGGGGTTAATCCCTGCAGCAAGTAGATTTCCAACAAGACAGCATTCATTTTGCAAAGCTGTCACATGCAGAGCTGTGTTTCCATGCTTTGAAAGGATACAAAATTAAGAGCTGATGCACAATGAGGAGGCAACAAGCTGCATAACAAATTACATAATAATTGAAATCAGATACTTTATTAAAAAAGGCGAAAGTAATAGTTTTAGTAGTTGTAGTACTGGTGGTAGTAGTAGTAGTAGTTGTTTTATTCTGGTTGCTGCTGAGGTTGTTGTTGGTATTACAGTAGTCTCCACCTAAGAACTCGCCCCTCAGGAGACACAATTACCGTATTCTTAGCCGGATCGGGCTCTTAGGTGGATTTCAAAGGGGGATAAATCCTGTAAACCATTATAGCCCGCATTTCTTGCGGCACTAACACATTAATAGAGTGTTATCTCTTACTTAAATTCTAAAAACACAAATAAAAACCATGCTTATTCCCTGCCAGACTATCCCCGTCTCCATTTCGCAAAACAATGCAAGACACTGGCGGCTCCATTCCATAAAATCTGACTCAAAAACCCATCTTTGTTCTGAGCCCGCACTGAGATGCCACTTCCACTCGGCCTACGTAGGTCAAAACAAAGAGCGGTGTTGCATCATGGCTGGATAGGGGTGAGACTGGGTTGCGGGGTCACACGACATCGAGACTATGGGGAGGAGGGGTGAAGGTTTCGGTCGGAGAATAGGGGCGGGACACACAACAAAGCGTAGATCTAGCCAATAATGACTGGTCTAAGATGCAAAGGGGGTGGGGAGGGAATGGACCTGAATAGACATGTATCGGACGATGAGAGCGGATAGGCTTGGCCTGCTGAATGAGGGTGAGGTGGGGCAATGGGGCAGAGAGAATGCGGCTTTGCTTTCCACCATGGCTATGGCCTAACTCTAGAACAAAGGCAGGGCGGCTGACAGTGATTTTTGCGATTTAGGTGGCAGTTGCTTCATAAGAAAAAATCAGTCGGGTAAGAAGACCATTTTCTCAGGCGGATTTTTTAGTTTAAAATGGAATCTTATGCGGACAAATTATATAGGAAAAATTCCGTTTCATGGGAATGGCTGGTTCTTAGGCGGCAGGCTCTGTAGCGGAGACCATTGTATTACAACTATCAATTATTATAATTCTTATCATTTTATGTATATATTATATATTATAGATCTAAACAGACTACTCCCCTATCTGGGAAATAATTGAAATCATCTGTTCTTTGAACTATACAACCATGATGAGGCTCTATAGGTCTTGAAGGAACTTCATTGCCTCACCATTATTATCTCTGTTATTGTTCCCATTATCTTTCATTTTTCGTCTTCATACAGCTGACTTACCCTGTTTTGAGCATTCAGGTCAATGTGCGTGCCCACAAGGATATGAAAGAGGAAAGGTCTGTGCATTGAGCTCACATAGTGTAAGTAAGTGTTCCCTTTCTGAAACAAACAAATAAAAAAAATATGAACACACACACAATGTTTTCTTTTCCTCTTCTATTTAACCTCTTGAAATCTAACATTATCATCATCATATTAGTCCTAGATCTATATAATTTGCAACAAATGTGAAGCTTGTAAATTTGTTAAATCATGATGATAATAGATTGCCTTCTTATGCAGGCCTATGAGACCAATGACATCATGATCATTATTTATCATCAATGCCCAATGAAATGTTGACAACTTACTCTGTGGGTACTTTATGCAATGGTGATTACTTTCCAAAAATCTCACTGTTAATGCCCTTAAAATGCCGCCAACTTACCCTATCCTTGAAATGTGGGTCCTCTCCATCCTTGAGGGCACTTTTCAATTCTTCCAAATCATTTTCTCTGATTGCAGTGCTTATTCGAGTCTGAATTGGAAACATATAAAAAAAAAATTAAAAGATAATTTGCCATCATGCTTGCCATAATTTAGCATATTTTTACAAGATACAGATTCCTGAATTAAATATAAAGTTAAATGTGCTCCCTAACAGTCAAAATTAGTCAGTAGTTACAATATTCTTCCTAGTATAGAATGACTTTGAAACAGATATGGTTAACTTGATTATAAATATAAAGTGATGATTTTGAGTTTTGGATTTGCCTCTTCTCCTTAATATTATGCAAGACAATGACAAGTGACAGTGAAACCGGAGGCAAGTGTTTTCATCTTGAGTATGAAGTTGGCTATGGAGGGAGGAGGAATCGACAGGTGATGTGAACAGTGTTGTCTTTGTTTTTGCCTCCTGTATAAAACAATACTGGAGGACTTCATCATTCGAGTAAACCTAAATGGTAGAACAATGTAGTGCTCAATCTGTTTTTTTTTAAATCAAGACTAGATTAGATCTAGATCTAGTTTTTGTGTTACAAAATGGCAATAGTTTTCATGCCATTTCATGGCCGAAGTGACCAAAACCAGAATCTATATTATATATAAGTAAGTTAGTAAGTAGATATAGATCTAGAATCTAGATCTATATAAACTTTTTAACATTATACAGGCCTCGATCTAGATCTAGACTATAAAATAAATCATATATCAATGTGGTAGTGTCTGTATCTTTATTATTAGAATCTAGATCGAGACCTATGTGAAGTCATGTGTATGTAGAATCTTATTGACACTGAATTCTAGATTCTAAGACTAATCTTTGTATCTACACACACAGTTCAATCCATCACTCAAATTACTCACAGAACAACATTCAAAAATAGCACCCGCCATTATTGAGGAGAAACACGCAGAACCGATAATTCTGTGGCCTTCTTATTCCGAAATGTACGTCTACCGCGATGCAAGTTTCGACTACGATCCTGTCGTGAGATATGAGGTTTCGAAGTGTGAACGGATTGTATATACCGCCATCTTGTCTCTAGGCTAGAAATGATGCCAGGTAGTTGCGTGAATTTTCGTAAATTGGATCTTTAAGTCGCTATCAATTTTTACTGCTTGATTTAAGAATTACATTAATGTTAAGAACGGTATTATATCAGTAACCTCTGACTTCAATAAACACAGTGATTGATAGAGTGTTTTCCTGTGCCCCATATCTCATGTGTTATCTTTTTTTGAGGATCATCTTCATTTGTCTTCATTGCAGTGGTTGACTTGTTAAAAATACTAATTTTTATTTCTTGTCACGTGATCAGGGAAGTGGTCATGTGAGAAAGCCCGAATCTGAGCGTTGAGCGAAGACCGGGGCCCTCTGGAAAAAAGATGTTTGTCCGTGATAACCATACCAGAGCTATGTACCTGCTGTTGCTGTTTCTTGCAGGTTGCAACGCCTATGTTCCTCGAATGCTCCACGGGAGACCACGAGAAGGATTTGTCGGAAGTCCAGGTAAGAAATCATGGGGAGGTTTTCCGAACGCGGTGGCATTGCAAGAATTCAAGGGTTAGCGGTAAGGGTTAGTGATAGGGTAAGATTAGGGTTAGGGTAAAGGGTTAGTGATAGGGTAAGAGTTAGGGTTAGGGGTAAGGCCCCTCTTTTTTATCCTACCCCACCAAAGAAAGCCCTCTTTAGTTACTTGGGGTATGAGACCGCATTCGGAAATCCTTCCGGCAGAGTTTTCTTTTGTAGACAATTTTATTTGCAAATCTAATCTCATTAAAATGTAATGTCATGATTTTTCACATGTCATTAGGTGTTTCCGTAATGATACAACGCCATTTAGAAGCCTTACAAAATTTCCTTTTTTTCTCGAGCAAAATTTTGAAATATTTTTTGCAAAAAACTGCGGGGTCAGATTAGTACATGTACAAACATAATTCCCCGTTCTACGAACGGAACGGATGCGTACATTGATGGATTGAGAGGTGCGCACCGTGAGTTGGTGCGTCGCTACGGAGCCCTTTGCACAGGAAGTAGGAAGTAGAACTGTCTCTGTCATCTTCGGTCATATTCGATAAATTGGCTTTTATAATTTAGTATACTTTTGTGATTTACAACAAAACACTTGCTTTATCTTAAAATCGGGCTCCATCATTAAATGCGCCGTCCAATTTTACATCAGTATGTGCATTTTGGTGTGGCGTTTTTTTCGGAGATCCTGGTACAAATGTTTTTGCTTAGCTCCATTATAATAAGATCTCAACTTATATCTTTCTTTTTTCAACTAATTTGAACCCAGCAGACATGCCAACCCCCATTTGAGGTTTGGAGTAATCACGAGCAGTTAAATGAAGACCCAAAAAAGTAATTTTACCGCATATAAGGATAACGCCAGAGAATGAAAAACGCAACAGCAACGAGATTTAAAAACATTATGTCCTTGCCGTAATTTGGTTGTAATTGCCCGTAAACCGTAATTTGACAGCTCCCCATAATTTCTTACGGCAAACCCGTTAAGTTGGCATGTATGCCCCAGGCACACCTACAAATAAATAAAATCCTAACTTTTTTTCAGGGTGAGGCAACTTGACAAAGGTTAAATGTTGAGTACATTTTTCACCAGCAAACAAGGTGTATTTCATAAAAGACACAATAAACTTATTTTGACTGTTTAAAATCACATTAAAACATAATATTTAAAGACATTCAGAAGTATCGAAACTATATAAAACAAAGTCAAACTATTTAATTCCAAATAAAATACAATCAGCTTCATCTGGCCACAGGTTGAAGATGTACAGACTCGGCGTTAGACACATTCACATTACCTTCTCTCCATCTTCTGTTTGGGAAGGTGTTTGCTGTCTTGATACGTTGTCAGGTGTGTCACCAAACGTCCCTTTGAAAACAACAGATACAACTTTCATTTTATGACATCTTTCTACAACTTTAAAATCATTAAGGCAGAATTACTAAATCAACACAGAGAAAATGTTTTTATGACATGTTTCTATAGCCTAATTTAAGAATCATTTACGGCAGAATTACAGAATCAATACAGAGAAAAGTTTTTTACATTCCCTCTTGCCCCCATTAAAAATAAAACAAAGAGAAGGGATGTGGGAGAGGCAGAGACACATAGAGAAAGAGGGAGTGTGTGGATGTGTATGTGTGTATGTGAGACAGAGAAGATCACCGGATAGAAGAAAAAAGAGAGGAGTAAGTTAAACAAGAATCAAATCAAGTAAAGTCATTCTGCTGTGTCCTTCCAATTGTTAATTTTATAATTGAAATATAAAATAATAAACATTTTGCCTTATCTTCCCACACACTCTCACACTTACAGCCTATACAAACAGCTCCAATACCCTATATTATTACTGACTTAATGGAATAATTTGAACAAGTGCAAAGGCAAGACTGACCAGCGTATCGTCACCGCTCTGCGATAATGGCACAAGTCGGACTTATGCCAAAATGCAATTTTAGTTCCATTATATTCAGGGACATAAAACTTATCGAAAAACAAATTTGAAATAAAAATGCTCCAAAAAATTTTTTTCTAATGACAACTTAATATAAGAAAAAACAATATAATGAGCGAGAAAATTAACAGAGCAAAGACCGTATGCACTTCAATATAAAGTTTATGCACCTAGACTAAATAGTCCGTAGACAAAATGTCGTACCTCCAGAGTTTGTGGTTGGTTCCAAGAAGCTCATGGCAGGAGTGGTTCTGTGTGAGGACGGTGGAGTGGACAAGCCAATGAGCACAGACGGACTCTCCCCAATGTTGCCCAAGTCAAACGCTGGCACGCACAGTGTACCAAAATGGGATTCCTCTCCACTCTGGATTTGTAAGTTCGGGGTGTATGGTGAGGCAGAGACTGGTAGGAGGTAAAAATTCAAAGAATATCAAAACTAATGTATCTATCCATTTCCTGCTATTTCTTGTGTCATTGTGTTTGTGAAGTCAGACCTAAAAAAAATTTATTTTTTTAAAAACAACAACTGAATATTGTTAATGTAAATCACAAAACTTGTAAGTGCATGGGGCATACATTTACAGAATGAGAGTCGTAAAACAGAAGAGAAAATTGAAAGCTTAGGATTGGGCATAAGGTATTTTTACACATGTTCATTGGTCGAAGTCAACTTTCCTAGCATGCAAGGTGCCCCTTAAGCTTATACTAAAATATTACAATCAAAGAACTTTGCAGTTATGAGTTTTCATCTTACACCAACGATATGGTTTTTATCTAAAGCAAATGTTTCATGATTTCATCAGTATTCACAAGTGACAGCGGCACAGGAAAAAGTACTCTTCAATTCTAGTATGTGTTTTGTAGACTTTTATTCGAAACTAAGCTATAAACCGCTGATTTTCCACACCACTCAAAATTGCAAGAGAGCAGCTTGCCATGTGCATTTTTTTTCACAGGTCAGGGCACAGCGAGGTGAATTTTTTCATCAAAATTTCCGGTCCACCATAGCATCGCTTCCAAAGTTAAGCTTTCAGGACCTTACAGGTGTTAAGAGAAAGTTTATTTAGATCTTGTGCCTATCAGTACAATGTTAGAAGAAAAATGTTATTCTTATGAATCAAATAGGTTCAAGTGGATGTCAAACACAATACATCTCAAACATTTATCTCAGCCAACACCAAACAAACTGAAAACAGACATGCCAACCCCATTTGAGGTTTGGAGTAATCGCGAGCTGCACTCGCAATAAAATGTGGACCCAAAGAGTAATTTTACCGTGTAAAAAGATAAAGCCAGAGAACGAAGAACGCAACAGCAATGAGATTTAACAGCATATATCCTCGCCGTAATTTGGCCATAATCACCCATAAACCGCAATTTCTGACGGCTCCCCATAATTTCTTACGGTGAACCCATAAAGTTGGCATGTCTATGAAAACCTTGAACAATGTTCCGGAGAATGACTAGAAACAGCTTCAATACCTGATCTCTTATTATTGTCATTCCAGTACGTGTTGAGGGCCCGGTACTTGTCGAAGGACTGCAGTGACTGAAACACTGGGCAGTGGGAGTCTTCAGAGGAACCTTCAATGAGGTCGAGAGACAATTTGGAGCAGTTCACGATGATGTCTTGAGTCTCCTGGTTTTTCCACCTGATGCCAAAACAATGAATGTTATAGACAGAACAAAAAGAAACAATGAATCAAGGGTGTAAATAGCAGATAAAAAAAAAAATTTCTGAAAAAATATCCGCTGGGTTCCAACGACCTTGCTATGTTATTTTGCAGATGCTTGACAAAATAAAAAGACAGTTACTTCCCCTGAATCTGTTTCTCTGCTTGGCGATACACTTAGGCTTATTTTCACCAGCCAGAGAATTTTACTGTGAAGTATCAGAAATTCTCGGACTAGCGATAGTGAAGGAAATCAGAGAGTCAGAGAATTTGTCTCTGAAAATTCGTCGTATTAATAGGATGGCTAATATTGTGAAGATAGTGTACGCATCGAGTGCTGTGGGAATAACTTATTGATGTAATTTGCTTGTTTGGATGTATGGCTGCAAATTATTATTTCAAGTGAATAAAGATAAGAGAGAAGAAAAAGAAACAATGAACGTACAAGAGAGAAACAACGAATGTATGAGAGAGAAGAAAAGGTCAGCTAAGCAGTGAAAGAAAAATATGTGAAATGTCCAAAGCTTCTTTAATTGTCATTTTGGATATCATGCTTTTTTTTTTTTGCAGATAGAAAACAGCATAGACAGAGATAACATTTCAGGACCAAAGAAGAGAAAAGCATTCAATGTATTGATGATGTTTGTTGTATGGTCCATGAGTAAAAATTCTTCAATAAAAATGTAAATGGTGATTAAAAAAATAAATGCTTCACAGACACGCTAAACAAAATGGAAAAAAACATAAGGAAGCCATTGACAAATAGGTAAAGAGCAGGGAAAGAAAAACAGAGAGAAAAGGTGAGAAAGGGAAAGAAGGTAAGACAGAGAAAAGAGAAGGTGAAAACAAGTGAGAGAGAAAGACAGAGGCAATCAAGATCCTGTGAACTTCCATACCTATTCAATGAGGTCTCTGCTTCTTTCTGACCAACAATCAGTTTGGGATGCAGCCGCACTCGCTCCAGCATGGGCTGAGGAAATAACAATCAAGTTTCCTCATAAGATATTTATGAACTCTCTATAGAGGTAGTGGACTGTCAAAGACGTTCCTCCAGGGTAAAGGGGAAAAGATGACGAGGGAGACAGAGGAAGAGATGGATAGATAACGTTGCGGAGTGAACAGGAAAAACCTTCGACACAAACCAATCTATCGCCGATAATTGTTACAGGTGGAAACAGCTGGTGCAGCATTCAACGATGCAGTGCCCCTACAACTCTGGAGGGTGATGGGATAAGCGAAGTGAAGTGAGGACATATAAAAAAGCAAATAAACACCTGGGGCTGCTCCATGGTACAGCCATTGACCACAAACCGAGGTACAAATTTAATTGTTGTACATGTAAAATAATTCTTCGCTAAGTAATGTCTTATCAGAAACGTATTACTTAACACCTTGTAGACCCCTGACGGGAATACTCGTGAACTTTGACCATTGCTTTCTAACCACTGACGAGTATTCTCACGTTAAGTAAAGTAAAATAAAGTTCCTTCAAGGCCAATGAGGCCCATAGAGCTGGAGCTTATCCTGGTTTTGGTAATGTGAAGCGGAACAGATGATATCTATATCATCTCCTAGACCGGATGCTAGTCTGTCGTAGGCTTACTTCCCCTGCAGAATATGCCGGTACCCAATTTGCACCTGAAAAAAGGTGTAAAGTGTCTTTCCCAAAGACATGGTCACATCTTGGGTTCGAACTCTGGACCCTTGGATTAGGAGTCCAACGCCCTACCCATTCGGCCACCGCGTCACTCATTCTCACGTTTGGGGTGACCAAAATCTGGACCGCTCAAACTTTTCTCAAATTCATCCCTCTTAGTGCTGACTTGAAGAAACTTTAACATTTACTTTTTAAGGACCTAGTAAAAATGCACATTCAGCTGAGGGTGAAAAGTAGTATTATTGCCTTTATCATCAGGGATCCAAAAAGATTATTGATTGACAAACACAGGAACTCACCATTATAACTTCCTCGAAGACAAGAATGTTCTCTTTCTGAGTGAAGTGCTTGCT
>JBDFRD010097275.1:0-13455 GCA_039654405.1 Bullina lineata
TTCTGGTGACTAGAGCGTGCACTTATGCGTAGTAGCGTGCACTTAGACATGCGATTTATATAGTAAAAAATCGGTCAGATGACGAAAGCGTGCACTTAACCGGATCGTGCTTTTACACGGCGTGCACTTAGGCGGCGACTACTGTATAATGTATTTCATAAAACCTAAACAACTATTTCTCCTCGTTGTCATGACTTTTTCCTCTCTCTGCTCCTCAGGAGCAACAGAAGCTTCTAGTCGAGCTGACCAAAAGGGTAGAGGAGAGGAAACTTCAACTGGCAGAGTCCCTGAGAAAAGTCACAGACAACGGTGGGTCAGAGGTGAAGGACAAAGGAGTCGCTTCGGAACTGAGCAAGGTCAAAGCGGACACAGGACTCAGTGAGGTCACGGCGGACTCCGCTGTGGGCACGGCAAAAGTGTCGGCATCTCAGGCAAACTGTAATACGCACCCGATCAGTCAGGATTCACTGCCTGTAACCATAAGTTCAGCACGTCCGTCATTACCAACTGCTGTTTCAGAAGAAACCAAAGGGTCAGAGCATAGAGTCAAGGAGAACTCAACAGGATCCTCTAATGTTAGTCTGTTTACCTCACAGAACTCGTCTTCCCTTACGACAGGGCCTGAAACCTCGCTGACCACGGTTTCATCTTCACAGTCGACTAAGACGGAAGCAGCAGCATCGTCATCATCATCATCATCATCATCATCATCATCTTCATCATCGGCTTCGCCTGCACCTACTGAAGGGAAGTCATCCGGGGGAATCAAATTTTCCATTTCCAAGCCAGCCTCTAAAAATGCACTCCCACCTCCTGGTGCTTCCAACATCTTCTCTTCAGACGAAACTTCAGAGTCCAAAATAAAGCTGCCGAAAGAGAAGGAGTCCATCGTAAAGGATGCCAGTGGCAGTGACAAAATCTTGCAGAAAAAGCCAACAGAGGGAGTTGAAGCAATGTCGTCTAAAATTGCCGGGGATTTCCCGGATGCTTTGAAGGCTCTGATGGCCGACGTGATGGGAGGCAGCACCCAACCTTTCTCCATGGAGCGTCGGAACAAAATGCTGCTGAAGAAAGACGCTGAGAAAGCTGAAAAAGCCGCCCGCGACGCCGAGGAGAAGAAGAAGGTGGAGGAGCTGGAGGCAGAGGCGGCCAAACGGGACCGAGATGAGGAGGAGGCGAGGAAAATCCTCAGCCAACTGGACGAAGAGAAGGCCAAGTCAGAGAGCTTGCCAGTGGCGGGGGAGAGCATTGTGAAAGAGGAGAAGAGTAAACCTGAGGCCATGCCTTCTATAGACGAGCTGCTGGACAAGCTTAAGAAAGGTGGCTTTAAGGTGCCGGAGCCAGAACCTCCGGCGCCAACCTCAGCTGGACCCGAGACTGAAGCTCCTGTCCTGGCAGCATCCTCTGCAGACACGACCTTGACCTCCACTGCTTCAGGACCAGCGCCGACCTCATCCACGGCCTCTGCCCCGGCCCTGCCCCCAGCTGACACAGATCTGCGTGTCAAACCTGCAGCACCACAGTCAGACCCCACGGTGGGCAGTAGCACTGACCTTGACCCTTCCTATGGGGATTATGACGAGCGGATCCGACCCGTCCCAGACCCGTACCTTCAGGACCGCGACGAACGGATGCACCGATCTTTGCCCCCCGCCTCCACCCATCCCTTGGACCCGCATGTCTTCCCTCCATTGCCTGGGGACCCTCATGGCTACCCCCCTCACCCGTCCCTTCCCCCGCTGGGCCCTCTAAGGTACCCACTACCACCAGGAGAACCTTATCACAGCCGCGCTGGGCCCCCGCCCCGGCCTTTACCCCCTAAAGGTCGCGCACAACCTCCACCGCCTGGCACAGAGCATGAGAAGCCGGCGGATGTCCTTGGGGTCACGAAGGATTTCCCCGCCTCAGACGTGGACATGAGGAACCGGGCTCGACCTCCTCCTGATTCCTCCACCTCATCCTCCCTCCCACCCCTCCCTCCCCAGCCTCCTCCCCCACTCCCCCCTCTCCCCTCCAACCGAGGAGATCAGCACCCCCCTCACCCCGGCGGTTCCAAGTATCCTCTGTTCCCCCCGCAGGAAGGCCCGATGCCCAGCGACATCGACTACCGCAGCGGCCCCGACCATCATCCTCCTCCTCCTCACCATCAGCACGGCCATCATGCCCCGCCTCCTCACCCTCACCATCACCATCATCACCCCCATCATCATCCTCACCACATGCACCAACGGCCGCCCCCAGGAGGTGAAGGTCATCGCCGCGAAGCTTGGCCCCCAGATCACGATGCTGACTACAGGGGTCATTATAGAGGCCGGGGTGGGGGGAGGCCCTACCACAGACACTGAGGAGTGGAGGAGACTCATTGTTTTACTGTCGAGAGACTGTGTATGAGGGTACCCAGAAGCAAGACATATATTACAGACGAATGATGGAGCATAGCAGTGGAGGCTGTTGTGCTGTGGGATTCGAGTGTTGACAAACGTTTAGGAGACTTGGTTCGGAGTGGAGCACAATTTTTAACCCAGCAAACCTACAGGCTGGATCTTCAATGGGGCATTGTTCAATGGGTGTTTTTTTTTTCAGGGGAGGTGGAGTCTGTATATTTTTATCTCCATTTATTCATTCATTCCTCATTTAATAAGTTTGCTGGTCATTACTTGCAAGCCTGTTAAAGAATTTGTTGTTTTTCTTTGATTTGATTTTTTTTTTCAATAGTTCAACATTATATTTTACGATTAGAAAAAAATGTTTTTTCATTATTATCATTACTGTGCTCTTCCTGTTGTTACTTGAAAATTGTTTAATCACCCATATTGGGGATTATGAGCCCTGCATATCTTGTACCTTGTGGTTTTACCATCTGGGGCTCAAAAAAATTATTTTTACATGCATGCATAAAACCATATTCTGTTCCATTCTTCTTGATGCATGCGGTAGTATTGACGTGTATGGCCTGCTTGTTGTTTGTAGTACAAGTATCGCCTTTCCTTGTCGTTTTGTATCTGTATCCTATTCATAATAAATCATCATGTGTTAACATTCATGTGTGGGGATTTCACTCTAAGTCAGTATTGGACCTGTTCAAGGTCTTGTTTCTGTAACACAGAACAGTGGATCAGCATGTTTAGTTCGTCGTCACACGATGCAAAGGACACCTACAGGAATTTAGTGGTTGCTAGACGCAGCTTGTCCGGTTTGTATGTGTGAACTGTGAATCCTCATGCATTATAATCCCATACTGTCATCCCCCCAATACAGGGGAAATAATTCCTACAGCATTTTATTCATCACAATGAGACCAAAATTTGAAATATGTCAATGCTTTTGCTCATAAAGTTTTTGTGTTCAAGGTCACGTTTTGTTTTTTTGTTTTACTTTTTTAGGCCCGCAGCTTTGAGAAAGATACTTAAGTATTTTCTTCTAATTTTTTTTTTTTTACTACTTATGACTGATAATGGGACAGATCAGTTGGAATATAGATCTACAGACTTGGCCACTTTCCAAGAGTACACGGAAATTATACATGCTAATTTTTGCAGAGGCTTCAGAAGTGGATTGGATTGTCAAGAGATACCTGGCTTCGGAACAACAGAATATATGGTTGAGCAAGAAGATGCTGATGCTAAATAAAGATATAATGTTGCAACTTCTCGGACGTTGCAAGAACTTCAATGTGTTGAACCCATGGGTGTTGTATCTGCTGGTGTATCATTTGGGTTGTACAATGTATATAAATATTGCATGTGGTTCTTTTTTTTTTTTTTCCCATTTTTTCTTTTTGGTTTGCTCTTTTTTTTTTTTTTTTTTTGCATTAACTGAGTTATGACTGTTGTACTTAAACTCTGTTCTTGTCCTTTCTTGTGGAACTAGCAATAGTTTCAGGTAACAAGTCTTCTCTTTACTGCATATGGTACATAAAATGTACTGTCTGGACCGTATTATGTCACGTACAATCGAATCAGCTCTCTCTCTCCTCACAGAGATCAAACTGGTTGTATAAGATTTATAAGATTTTAGTTTTAAGAGAATGGTTTTAGAAAAGGCTAAAACTGCACAATTTATATTCTTAGTATACAAAATGGGAGCACCTTGATAATAAAATAGTAATAGCAATAATAGTAATGAGAACAATGATAGTAGTAAGAAGAATGATAATTGTACTAATGAAAATGATAATGAGAATGATAATAGTAGTAATGAAAATAATAATAGTAGTAGTAATGACAATAATAATAATAATAGGAGTAATGAGAATGATAATAATAATACATGTAATAACATGTATGAAGATGCAGTATTCAAGAAGTTAGTTGTTTAAGTCTATTCAGTCAAGCTTTTTTTTTCTATATTTCAAGTCCGCTCCCAATTATGACAAAATACAAGTCCGTATTAGTGTATG
Organism: Bullina lineata; assembly: GCA_039654405.1. Lineage (NCBI taxonomy): Eukaryota > Metazoa > Mollusca > Gastropoda > Bullinidae > Bullina > Bullina lineata. The sequence goes on from JBDFRD010097275.1 coordinate 4,400, forward strand.
CTGTCATGTCAGCATTTTCCCTGTTTCTTGCTAATGTGTGATCCTCTGATCCTCCATCCAACCTTCAGCTTCCATTGTTACCACATCCACTGTTTTGTACAGCTACAAAAGAACTTTCCCCCACTCCCCTCCCCCACTACCTTCCATTATGTACAGTCATGAAAGTTGAATCTTTCCTCGTCAAAATCAACTGTTTTGTATGGCTCTTGAAAATGTTCCATCTTTACGTGAAATTTTTATCATTATATCGCAGTAATTAACCTCGCTCAGAAAGGTTAACTGTTAGGAAGATTTCTTTTATACTCTTTTTGTTTTTATATTTTGTTTGGGTTTTTCTTTTATACTTGTTTTTTTTTTTTCATCTGTGGTCACAGAGAGCTGCTTTCATCACAATGCTTGTTGGATTTCTCATGTTCTCAGTGGGACACAATTTTACTGATGAACAAAATAAAATGAAATTGTCACCATTTGATCTCTGAAGTCTATGTTTTCTGTTTATATAAAAATTGTTTTTTGGGGGTTTTTTTTGTTTTTTTTTCTCTTTAGGTAAGTGAGAGGTAAAACTAGGAAGTGACTGCCTACTCTAAGGACAAAGTAATTGGGATCCTTGTCTGTTGTGTAGTAAGTGGGACAGGTAAAACTGCTCGAAGGACAAAGTAATTGGGATCCTTGTCCGTTGTGTAAGTGGGACAGGTAACACTGCTCGAAGGACAAAGTAATTGGGATCCTTGTCTGTTGTGTAAGTAAGTGGGACAGGTAAAACTGCTCGAAGGACAAAGTAATAGGGATCCTTGTCTGTTATGTAAGTAAGTGGGACAGGTAAAACTGCTCGAAGGACAAAGTAATTGGGATCCTTATCTGTTGTGTAAGTGGGACAGGTAAAACTGCTCGAAGGACAAAGTAATTGGGATCCTTGTCTGTTGTTGAAGTAAGTGGGACAGGTAAAACTGCTCGAAGGACAAAGTAATTAGGATCCTTGTCTGTTGTGTTCTCAAAGTGCCTTTTAAAACCTTTACTTTTTGGGTGTATGGCGTAAACAATGGTGTGGTAGCCGAATGGTTAGAGCATTGGACTCCCAATCCAATGGTCCAGGATTCGACTCAAGGCAACCATGTTGTGTCCTTGGGAAAAACACTTCACACCATTTTTTCCTCTTCCCACCCAGTAGTGTATTTTAAATTTGGAATTCTCTTAATTTACAATAGTAAAAGATACTTCTGGTTTTACTTTGCTATTGAGGGGCCTTCAGTTGCCAGCCTATTGTTTTGCGCAGTTTTACCAGCTATTGGTTTATAGATAGCATTTAATGAGCACAGACAAGCCACCAAACAATGGAATAGTAGTAGTCAAGTAAAGTTCCTTAGTTGAAGGCCCATGAGGCCCATAGAGCCGAAGCTTATCCCAGTTTCTGTAGCGTGAAGCAGAGCAAATGATTTTTAGTTCATCTCCCACACAGGACTCTAGTCTATCGTAGGTTTACTTCCCCAGCAGAATATGCCGGTACCCAATTCGCAGGTGGGTGGGTAGAGGAAAAATGGTGTAAAGTGTCTTTTCCAAGGGCACAATACGGTCGCTGCTGGATTCAAACCCAGGACCCATGGATTAGGATACATACACTCTAATCATTTGACCACTGTGCCACCTAAGTGATTGAATAGTGTTTGAAAAAGAGCGGGAGAGACACATTGAAGTGAGTGAAAGAGCTAGAGAAAGAGGGTGTGTGTGTGCGTTTGTGTTAAAAAACCAATTTTGCTCAAAATGAGCAACACAGAGCCTGTAAAAATACATACAAAAAAAGACACGAACAAATGGAAGATTGTTCGATAAATTCAAAGCGTTTGAAATAAATTGAAACCAAGTTAGAAAAAGAAAAGCATGTTTATTTTTTTTAATTAATCCGGTCCCCCAAGGGATGAACGATTCAATTTTGCTTCAATGACATTTTTGTGACTAGAGACAAAAAAAATAGCATTCACACTTTTCCTCTACATTTTTTGAAAGGAGATCAAAGATCCGAAAACTTTCACAAACTTGCACAATCTTACAAAACTATGACGCTAGACTGACCTATGTTTTGAAGTCCCTGTCCTACAAATGATGTTTTAAAAAGTATACCACCACACAGATAATTACAAAGTTGAAAGTGAATCAAGAGTAACAGTAGACAACGGTTATATCAAAAACATTGAAAATAGTAAATGGGCGTCTCTGATTTTCTCTTGTCTCATTTTTTGGTTGTAGATAAATTAGTGGTGACTGAAATGAAATAGTCGACTAATGATAAGTAGATGTCTCTGGAAGTCAGAAAAGCATCGACTTATCCATAAAATCAACTCATCCATCAATAAGCTAACGATATCTAATTAGGCCTATTGATGGGAGGCAATTCGAAGTTCTCTGAAAAAAGATCAACCCATCCAGAAAATCAACTTAGGTGATGTTGACTTATTTGGAGTCGACTGCAATTCTATTCATAAATTGAAATGAAAATTGCCGCCTTCAGTGATCAGAAACAAGTCAAACCAGCCACTCAAGTCATTCTGGGCTTGCCCTTAAGCCTTGTCCCCTGCACACAAACCTTACTACTTTCAACTCCTCTAATGGAATTTTCTTCTACTTCATTTAACTTAGATCTCCTAGATTTAATTTTAAATGATGCAATACTCCAGACATTCCAACTCCATTTTGAGGCTTAGAGTAATCACATGCTGAACTCGCAGTAAAATGAGGACCCAAAAGAGTAATTTTACTGCATACAAGGATAATGCTGGTAAATGAAGAACTTAACAGCAATGAGATTTAAATGCGTCCTCGCCGTAATGTCCCGTAAACCGTAATTTCTGACGACGAACTTGTAAAGTTGGCATGTCTGATAATCTGGCCCACATAGGGAACAAAAGAGAACAAATCTGCCTTCTATTATTATAAGCTGACTGCAAAAAAGCCAGTCCTGCCTCAATCCTCCTGCACATATCTCCTTCTAGCTTGACCTCGATCTACAAACGTAATGAGCAACATTGTGTGTTCAAAGCGGTGCGAGGACCCACATAGTGGGAGCAGAGAAGAGACAGGAGGGGGAGGGAAATGGAGGACTGGGAGAAGCTTAGACAACGCAATGGGAGAGGAGGTAGGGTGTCTGACAATATAGGCCTATGTGCAGTCGTTCAAGTCTTAAAATGACAACCCACAGCTTCAAAGGCAAGAAACAAAAGGTACTGCAGTTTCCACAACTGTGTATTTGCTAATAAAATAAAATCAAAGGAAAAAAACGACTTTGAAAGGAGATCAATGATCCTCTGGGTTCACACACGCTCAAAGCAAGTAATTTTTCTCAAGATCGACTCTGTTTCACACACATATCTCCTTCCATTATGTCAATGACTGATACTTGGTTTGACTGAAGCAACCACGGGCAAAGCACAACGTACAATATGGCCCTCCAGTTGAAATTGTTTTACTAAAGAAGACAGCACCAGTTGAGAAAAAAAAAAAAGGGAGAAAGAATCTGTTCACCTGACATCCCTGTGCTGAAGCAGGAAATGTGGAAATCAGCCATTTTTTTTTTTTTTCGGAATAAAATCACTGACGCACCTGATAAAGTCACTTAGAGCCAACGTTTAAAGGTACCCTTTCATTAAAAAAAAAAAGTGTGATCCTGAAAATGTTGTTTTAACCGTTGTCTACTGTTCACAAATGTAAAAATATGTGAAAATAGAAAACCAAAAATAGCTGAGCTTAATACTTTTAATCAGTATATGTACAATATATCAACAGCGACATCTTTTTGATATTTCATAAGTGAACATTCAAGACTTGCAGAGAAAAATATTGCTTTAAAATCATAAACCTCATCATCAGACTGGCCATCACCATCACGGACAGGCAGGTAAGTTTTACAAGTGTCTGAAGTCAAGGCAAGCAGGTAAGAGTCATGGTTCTTCAGTCGCCCGTCCCTCAACAAGACAAACTCATAAGCATCATTTCAAACAGATGATTAAAAGTAGGCAAGATGTGCGAAACGAATTTTTTCAAAAATTTAAATCCCACATCCATGACTCACACTCAAACGCATGCTTTATCTCTCACACACATACTCGAGATAACAACTGGAATTCCCAGAGGATATTTATGTACAAGCAACATAAGAGTGCATCATAAATTAAACTTTGGTATCGAGTGTTCAACAAGTGTCACTCCCCCTATTATTTATAGTGCATTGGCTTAAACAGGTGGGACCAATTCTACTACTTATAACTTTACAGATATAAACATAGTACAAACTGGCTTACAACAAAAAGAGTGTGCAGCTCTTTTTGTTTTCCACATACGATCGAAGCAGTCATAGCACTGCTTTGCCTGTTCAGCCTCTTATGGTAGAACCACACCAACGACAGACCTGACGTCCTGACACCGGCGTCTTCGTTCTTGCCGGCTGCGCTACCCATACCGGCACCGGAACCCGATGGTCAGACACTAAATAAAATTGTCTTTCTATATGTAGCCTAGCCTAGATTCTTTGAAAAAAAATCAGCACTTGATTACAAAACGTTTATTTATAGATGCGCGGCAGAAAAGGGGAGATGAAAAAGGGGGAAGTAGTCTCTAAAATTGTCTCCCTTGTCACAGCACGCCCGACACCGCTGTCTTCGGGCCGTTGTAACAGCCCGACAAAGATATGTGGCAGGACGGTGGGTTTTGGTGTGGGTACATCTGACGGTTTTTCTCTTTTTTCTTTGTATTTCGTCTGTGCCTACCGATTTCACCCAGAAGACGTCGATCCGTCGTTGGTGTGGTTGCACCCTTAGAAACAGAAATAAAAGGAGTAGCAGGCAAGAAGCTGAAGAACTTTTTGATACCACTCTCTCCCCTCTGAGAATGTTATTTGGTTTGTGCGAAGAATAACAAATCATTTCCTTTTAGGGCTTCCATAATTCTGAATTCCCTAAAAATCATGAAATCTCAGCGATTGTGCAGAGAAGAATCAAAGACAAAAATTATGTCGAATATCATAAGCATTTTGCATATATATTATATCATGGTCAAAATGAGATACAGGCTATTTATCTGTCTACCTGACCCATACAGGCGGGGAGAAACATTTTTTTAAAAATTAAGAACAACAGTATCTTTCCGAAAGACATAATATTGCAAGATTTGTACAGCTTTAATTGGAGCCAACATCAAGTTGTACTAACATTAGTCCAACCAGTTTCAGTCGCGTCAAGCAGAACAGATTTTTTTTACACCATTTTATACACAGGACATAAGTTTGCTGTATGTTACATCGCGACCCAGGTGTGGAGAAGAAAAAAAAAGGTGTAAAGTATCTCTCTGAAGGAGATGACATGGTCACCAGTACTCAAACCCCGGACCCTTGGATTGGAGTCCAACACTCTAACCATTCCACCACCGCGCCGCCATACACAGATGTAAGAAGATTGCTTCTTTGTTTATGTCAAAAAAATTCTTGACCATGATGTTCAGGTTGCCACCTGCTGTACAAGATTAAAGACTTCCTTGTAGTTTGGTGCAAACACACAGCCCATAAACTACATTGTATTTCTCTTGATGCCAGTTCAATCCACAGTCCTCAAGGACAATGGAGTTACTTCAAATTAACAACAATTAAATATTTTAATTCAATTGGCAATTGCAGGCATTTCCCATCCAGATCCACTGGCCATAGAAGTATGTGAGGCCTCGATTCTACACACACACACACACACCCCAACCCACGCATGTCTACCAATAGTCAGTGCTCAAAGAATGTCGACATCTTTGATTCCAACAAGCACACAAAGCTTGTATGATCTGCATACATGCATAACGTGAAAGCTCTTTTACCCATTCAACCACTTATTAATACATAATGAGACATGAGGTATATATAATTGTTTAAAATTCATTCAAATTAGTCAGAATGGAACAACTTGAATCTGTTGTATTGTATTATCCATAAACATATTACTTTAAGAAAGAGAAAGGAAAAATGTGACTATCCCAAATACTTAAAATAAAATATCCAGAAATCTGCACTATCAAATTGTGAACAAAGTGGAAGCACTGCACAGTAAGCTAAAAACTAAACAATGTTTTTTTAAAAAAAAGCTAATTTGCATGCAAGCATGCACATAATGTATCCTTAAATCTAAACATTCCAAGTAAGGCAAAGGTAGAGCCATTGACTTAAATTCCAGCTGCACAAGAAGGGGAAAAAAAATGCCAAATCCAACATGGAATTCTTAAACTATAGCCAAAATAGTCTAGGAGCACAAATAAATTTTTCACTTGCTTCCGAACAAGCCAAGTTGCTTTTTCTTGTAAAAAAAAAAAAAAAATCAAATAAACTAGAAATACAAAAGAAACATGAAAATCATTTAGTTCATGTCCATGCAAACATTTTCAATTCGGCAAGACATTACAAAAGTAATCATTAAGGTAGACTGGTAAATTTTCCGTGACCTGTAAAAACGGAAGTAAACACCATGAACGGTGAACAAAACAAAGAACACAAGAAATGGCATTTTCACACGAAGAAAAACAATGATGCAAACAAAATTATAGAAAAAAAAAACAACGATCAAAAACATGAGGGATGAAAAAAAAATGAACTAAAATATTACCAAACATCGTCCGAATCCATATTTATTTTATGATATTAACAATGAGTAGACCAAACAACTAGCCTACTGGTTTTGAAACTTAACTCGTTTACTGCCCAGCAAATGATTTGGATACTATTTCCCTCCTGACTGATACACCAGTCTGACACAGTTACCCTGTTCCTTATAGTCCAACAATGAAAATAAATGAGCATTATATGAGTCGGGACCTTTTGCGGTGTGCTTACAACAGAGTAGAGAATATGGTTGTGTTTGTGAGACATTCCAATGACGAAACGATCATATGAATCACCCTCAAACATCGTGGGCTGAATTACCTAGATCCATATTTGCCAGCGATCAGGCTAAGAACTGGATTCTTGTTCAGGCCATGAAGAATTGGACTTGAATGAGGATTATCCTGACAGTGACCTAGGCTATGTTCATGACGATGAAGATGTGGACCAAGATGTAAACCATGCCAAAGGCACAGATAAAGATTTAGGACCTACACCATCATGTAAAATGTATCTGCATAAAGAGAGACTCAACCTGTTGGGCAGACTGACATGGCAAGATCCAGTTTTGGAAATAAGTCACAAAAAATATTCATCATCATCATCATCATCATTGCCCCTCACCCTTATCAGGGTACAGGCCACACACAAGGGATTTCCACTTTTTTCTGTCCTGGGATAACTTTGCCAGTTCTGACCATGTTTGTCCTCTTCCTTCCACAAAAAAAAATATTACTATTGTTTTTATTGTAGGTTTTGTTGTTCCCTTTCATCAGTGTTTTGTTTTTCTCTAAAGAATTAATTATGTAATATTTCAGGTTCAAAGGGTTAACCTGGATGACAGATGGGCCACTCTGTCGGCTTCCGGTCAATGAAAACTATGGGTCACAATGTCATCCTGCACAGCCAACCAGGAAGTGAGGTGGGACTAAATATAGACTCCTGTGTCATGGAAAAATACTAGCTTCAAATACAAGCTGCAACTTTCAGTCATGTCTAAAAATAACTATCAATAATAGCCAATGAAATTTCAGTATTTTGTTTCCCCGGATAATTTTTTTTTAGGTCAGTATCAATTGATAAAGACGGTGTTAGTCATCTGGCTCTATGGTTCTTTGACCGTGCAGTGAAACAAAAGGCCTCATTAAGCTCACCACTCATGACTCACCGGGATTAATGGGGATGTCGAGGGACAATTACTATAAAAAAAAACACTGATAAGCTAGCTTATAATTTACACATTATGATAGGCTGCCAAGCTTTCGGTGATTCATCATCAATGCCTTTACTTTTCAGATTGTTTACATAGTTTTCATTATTTATTGGACCAGCAGATTAAAAAAAAAAAGAAGAAAATCGACCTTTCAGAACAGTGGAAAACTTGCTAGTCTACATTACAGTGCAATTTGAATAGCGTTTCAACCAAAAAAAAACCCGATTTGCTCTGATTCTTTCCCAATTATGGGAAAGTACATAAAGGAAACATAACAGGATTAGATTCTATTCTTATCTATCGCTTCACAATCAACCTCCTGTCAATTTTGTAGCAGGAAGTTAAAGCAAAAATCAGCACTGTACATTTCAATAAACAACTCCGGATAACTCGAAGATGCTCTAAGTCAGACCGGCTCATTAAGAACATTTTTTTCATGGATTTTTTGTTTGAAGAGGAGTTATTTCCTGTGAAAAAGTTATTTCCTTTAAAAAAAAAAAAAACTTCAGTATGAAAAGACAGAGGAAAACAACTTTAAAAATTTTCAGGTGAATTTGAGACCTATCTGCCTGCCCCGGTGGACACTAACTGCCCGGTGCTGCCCCCTTGAACACTGTTGTAGGAAGGAGGATTGTCGTAGGCATTTGAGGTGACAGTAGTCTCCGACTGGTTCTCCATCTCTTGCCTGCCTAGTTTACTGCGGTAGACTTTGGCCTTGTTCACTGGAGGGCCTGGAGAAAGAGAGGAACGAGGTAGGTGGTAAGTAAAAAAGTAAACTTCCTTGAAGGCCTTTGAGGCCCATAGAGCCGGAACTTATCCCAATTTCGGAAGCGTGAAGCGGAAAAGATGATTTTTACATCATCTACTAGACAGGATGCTAGTATATTGTAGGCTTACATCCCCAGCAAAATATGCAGGTACTCAATGCCTGATTCGAACCCTGGACCCTTGGATTAGGAGTCCAATGCTCTAACCTTTCAGCCACTGCGCCACGAGGTGGGTAGTAGGGGAGGAGAAATTATTTTTTTGAGGGGTCGTGAGATGGATAAAAAAAAATAATAATGTCAAGGGGTGTGGGGATTATCTCTATGGTAGAAAATCAAAAAGAAAGAGCGAGAAATCTTTTCCCAACATTTATTTCCTGTTTATTAGAAAAACGAAGCCTTGCTGAATAAAAGAGAGAGAGAGAGAGAGAGAGAGAGAGAGAGAGAGAGAGAGAGAGAG
>JBDFRD010097386.1:0-13454 GCA_039654405.1 Bullina lineata
CACAGATGATCGAGCCTCGTTTTCGAATCCGGGACACATTTTGGCTTTATGGACGTTCTAGTCGTACTGTTTCTAGGATTACACCAAATTTATGAATCCAAAAATGAAAATGACACTGACAATAGACAGGTAGATCTAGATCTAGGCTAAATAAATCATGACCAACAAGAGCTCGCTGCCAGCCAAACTCAAAAGTTATGAAGAGTCAAAAACTGGAAAACTGCAGGTTTTTTGCCGAGCCGAGTTTACCTGCACTTGATCATAATAGGCCTACTTGATTAGAGCTAGGCTACTTGATTCAGTAACCCTGCAAAATCGAGACGGATCCTAGATCTAGATCTATACTGAGCAAAAATACCCTTGTTTAACAAGTTAGTCAAGAACCAACAAGGCAACAAGGTAACAAGTTGACTAACTCAAGTCTCAGTAATTTATCAGAGATGTCTAATCCGGTAACTCGGTCTATGATACTAGATTCTAGAGAAGTCTAGAGCCAGAAGTTAGAAGCTAGATCTAGAATCTTCTAGAGCTAGATATCTAGCTCTAATAGATCTTGTAATGTTGTACAATGAACATCGTGATTATGATGAGTAGATCAATGATTGAAATGCAGTCACCCATCAAACTCAAATTCAAATCATTTGAGCATGTGAAATATAATGATAAATGAACAACTGAACAAGTGACAACAATACAATGCACTGACTAGTGATATTGACTAGGATGTTCTAAACAAATCTTGCTCGTCGTTTCTACTAGAATCTAAATAGTTTCTATTGAACAAAATCAGCGTATCAATATTTAAAAGCAGCAAAACAATTCACTCACTTTGGCAGAAAGCGTTCTCACAACGAAAGCAGAGTAATGGCGGACGCCATCTTGCAAATATAGTTTTATCAAAAAGTCACACGTGTTCAGCGAAGAAACAATAAATTGTAGAAGAAACAATTAATAATGTGCAGTCGAAAAGGGAAGCAGTCTTCGTGTGGGCTGAAGCCGAGCACCGTTCAATCAGGCTGCCCAGATAACTGCAAAGTGGCGTGATGGCCGAATGGTCAGAGCGTAGGACTCCTAATCCATGGGTACTGGGTTCGAATCCAGCGGCGACCATGTTGTGCTCTTGGGAAAGACACTTTACACTATTTTTCCTCTCCCCACCCACGTGTGAATTGAGTACCGGCATATTCTGCTTGGGAAGTAAGCCTACAACAGACTAGCATCCTGTCTAAGAGACGATTAAAAAATCATCTGTTCCGCTTCACGCTACCGAAACCGGGATAAGCTCCAGCTCTATGGGCCTCATTGGCCTTGAAGGAACTTACTTACATTGAAGCCCGATGTTCTCGCCAGTATGGCCCCAAAACACTGCAATGACCAAATTAAAAGCAATCTGGAATGACAAGAGCATCGCCGTCAGCTCCAAGACAAGACCGATGCGTTCCACGACCATGTCCTTACTTTTGTATGTATGGGGCATTGAATGAAGGATAAAGGCAATAGAGAGATGAGATGCTTCCGCAAACGTCTTGGTATCTTGTACAGAGATCACATAACCAATGCAAAATGAGAACCAGAATCCCAAACGCCATCGGTCCTTAATATGAAGACCTTTAGACTTTTTAATAAGACACAAACCTAAGTGGGCGCGTAACATGAACATAAATTATTTACTGGCTAAGACAAAGACTTTCCAACACGGAGCAGTACATGGAAGAAGACGAAGAAGCAGACAGAGAAAACCATGGCTAGACAACAAAGAGTGGACTGTCTTGGGTGGTACGGCATTCTGCGGAAAAAACAAACCACTGAGAACCGCGAGGACTGGAGGAAGGTGGCTGCAAAATCTTCCATGGTGCCCCAAGGGCCAACAAAACTAGGCCTACGGGACAGATAGATAGATAGCAAGGTGGCCGGAAAAGGCGTGAAAATGAAAGAGGTAAAACTTGGGGGAATGGCTGAGCCTCATTACGGTTGAGAGTGGAACCAGAGTCTCTGGTGGAACATTGGCAACGCCCTTAGCGGTAAAGAGAGATAAGTCACATTGTTAGGATTCATGTATAGGCTAATAATAAATTGATAAAGAACATTCCTCAAGAAATGTATTTTTGTCTTTCATGGTTGCTCAAAGTGATTAAAAGAGAGAGGGGTGGGGGTGTACAAAGATAAACAAGCCTTGGGGGAGAAAGAGGGAGGGAAAAAAGAGGGATACATTTGGAAATATATCGGATTTTTACGATAGATGAACGTTTGTTTGGTTATTCCGAAACCGCGCGCTAAGGGGGAGGTAATTCTCATTTTCTCATTCCCGCGTCTTCGCAACGCTCTGTCAGGAATACTAGATCTCTATCTCAACTTAGTTAGCCTTGCTGTAGATCTGTTTGTGGAGTAATTTTGATAATCCTGTTCACTTTTGCTCCCTTATCAACAGCAGCGATGTCAAAGACTCCTAAATCCAAGCAAGCAAACACCTTGTTCTCGTATTTTAAGAAAACCCCGAAGGCTGAGGACAAGGATGAGAATGGCCCTGCAGATTCCTCACCAGTTCTCTCGCTTAGAAAGTCTCCAAATGAAAGGAAGTCTAATGGCAAATGCAACAGCAGCCCAAAGTCCAAAGCAAAGAATGAGGCCAGAGGCAATGCTGGAAAGAAAGACAGCAGTAATGGTAATAATATTACTTTTTACTAATAGTAAAAGGCCTAGAGTCTAGAGACAAAACTGTGTCAGTTCCATCCTTGCCGAACTAACGAGGCTTCCCCCTAATCTCAATTTATCATGTATAAAATTTTATTACATTCAGAGATAATTAGATCTAGATCTAGCTTTAGACAGATTTGTGGCCTCTAGTAGATCTAATATAAAATGGCTGCCGACTACGTCACTGACATAAACAGAAGGGACCACATTTCTTTTGCTGGAGTGTCATGATGAACTTGATCTTGATCTATATAAATATTAGGTCTAGATCTATAATGAAAATCTTTTGAAGCATTATTTTTGTAACTCTCCACCACCAAAAATTTGAAATGACCAAAAAACACAAAAAAAACCCACTTAGATCTAGACGTCTATGTAGCAGGAAGAAATCACCAGGTAGCATCACCAGACAGGCACTGCAGTGGAACCCTCAGCCTCAAGGAACCCGAAAACAGGGAAGGCCAAGGGAAACATGGAGAGAGACAAGGAAGGAACAGGACAAATATGGTCAGAACTGGCAAAGTTATCCCGAGACAGAAGGAAGTGGAAATCCCTTGTGACTTGTGTATGGCCTCTATACCGTGATAAGGTTGAAGGGCAATGATGATGATGTAGCAGGAAGATTACCTAAGTTGGTGCTCTATTTTGATTTGTAATAATACAAGTCAGTGCAGAGGCCCTTTCTCAGAACGGCTTAATACAGGGGGGGGGATGCACAAAATGAAACCTGATGATATCATCAGGCCTTAAAAATAAAAAGAACTCATGTGTATAATTATTTTCTTTTATTTCACAATTTTAAGTATGCCCATGCCCGAGAACGCATGACTGTGAACATATCCGTGATCTTTTCACAATTATTGGTTTATCCATTAGAACGCGAGCGTTACACGTCGGAAAGTTACTCTTATAGTATGTTGATAATATGGGAGAAGCTTAGAAGAAAAATGGTCAGTGAACTTTACTTTTACTATGTTGTACTATATTATTATAACATTACGCCCAAGCCAGTGTGAATATCTCCTTCTCATTCTGTTCAACTTTCTCTCTAGAGTGGAGTGTCGGTGATGTTGTGTGGGCAAAGCTGGAAGGCTTCCCCTGGTGGCCTGCCCTTGTCTGCAAGCATCCAACACAAGCGATTCACTGCAAGGGAGGAAAAACACCCCAAGTTCATGTCCAGTTCTTTGACCAGCCACCTAACCGGGCCTGGGTTAAAGCAAGGTATGATGTTTTATGAAATTATATTACATATGCCAAATCATACACGAATAAATAAACTGTTGTCCTCAGATTTAGTCTGAATGGGCTATCATGTAAGCATTTTGGTGGTGTTTATGGTGCTTTATAATTATGTTGAACTGTTTTGTATTCATTGCATATCATATAACAGCTTCGTCCATAAGAATTAGGAATTCATGTTATAAAAAGCTTTGTTTTTGTGGGGTTTTTTCTTTCTTTTAAATTCAGATGCATTTCAATTTCTTTCCTCCCATTCAATTCTGCTGTCAGGAACACACGAGTTTTCAAAGGATCAGACGAGGCAGATTGCCAGAAGGGTGGTGCATACTATTCTCTGAACAACAAACTTCGACAAGGAGCTAAAGATGCTGATAAAGCGCTTGCTATGTCTCAAGAAGAGAGGCTGTCGTTGGTCGTTGAGTTGCAGCCATCTAGTGAGGAGGAAGAAGAAGAGGAGGAGGAGGATATGGAAGTTGAAGACAAAGTTGATTTTGATCCATCGATATTTGACACTGAGATGTCTGATGACGAAGGTCTTGCCAAGGAGAATCAGTACAGCGCTACTCCTGAGAGGAAAGACAAGACAAAAAGTCCAATAAGAAAGTCCACGTCTCCAAAGAAACCCATCAAACGAAAAGCTGCTAAAGTTGCGGCTGTGAAGAACAAGAGGAGGAAGGTGCTGGATGTGGAAAGCGGAGATGAAGATTCTGAGGATGACTTCAAACCAAAACTCTCTGATGAGGAGGAGGATGATGATGACAGTGAAAGTAGCGGCGTTGATGAAGATGAGGTATCAGAAGAAGAAATAGAATCTGAACCAGAGTCCCCAGTGAAAAAGGTTTGTCTATTTAATTTCTTAAAATGTTAGTGTTGTCCTTGTTTTACGTAAAGAAAGTACAGTGATGTCAGTCTTTATTCCATCATAAAAAATAACATAAGAGATAGCTCCTTTCAGAAAGATTCAATGTAGTCAAGGCAACACTAAATAACTAAAATCTTACGCAGAGATTAAAATGTGGTAATTTGTTATTTTTGTATCTCTTATTCTTTCAGTTGTAACACAAACTTGATAAATTTCTTCATATTATGTATTTCATATTAATTTTCCGTAGCAACAAATGTTATATGTCATTCTTTCTGTAGTTTCATTTTCTTCAACAACAAGTGTTGCCTTGTTTACAACGAATCTTTCTGAAAGGAGCTATCTTTTATGTTATTTTTTTTGTCTTGTATCTTAACATGCAAATAATACATCAAGTTAAAGAGAAAAGTTATACGACTTATCTGAAGGAAGTCGTGTATTGTGAAGAAGTATAAAATTCTCGAAAGCAACAGGGAAAAGATGTAAGCGAAATTTGATGATAATTTTTTGCAGTTTCATTAGAACTAATTAATCAATTAATTTGTTATTTTTGACAGAAAAAGAAACCTGCAGTGAAGCAGACACCGAATGTGAAAGAGAAAACACCAAATTTGAGCTCAACAGGCAAGAAAGTCTCATCACCTACAGTCAGTGCAAGCACCAAGTCCAGACTCTCCTTATTTTCTGCTCCTGAGGTAAGTCTTTACCACTGCTCCTGAGGTAAGTCTTTACCACTGCTACTGATGTAAGTCCTCATCAATGCTCCTGAGGTAAGCATTTACCCCGTTCCTGAGGTGAGTCTTTACCACTGCTCCTGAGGTAAGCCTTTACCACTGCTCCTGAGATAAGCCTTTACCACTGCTCCTGAGGTAAGCCTTTACCCGTGCTCCTGAGGTGTCTTTACCACTGCTCCTGAGGTAAGTCTTTACCCCTGCTCCTGAGGTAAGTCTTTACCCCTGCTCCTGAGGTAAGTCTTTTCCCCTGCTCCTGAGGTAAGCCTTTACCACTGCTCCTGATGTAAATCTTTACCACTGCTCCTAAGGTAAGTCTTTACCACTGCTCCTGAGGTAAGTCTTTACCACTGCTCCTGAGGTAAGTTTTTACCACTGCTCCTGAGGTAAGTCTTTACCACTGCTCCTGAGGTAAGTCTTTGCCACTGCTCCTGAGGTAAGTCTTTACCAGTGCTCCTGAGGTAAGTCTTTACCACTGCTACTAAGGTAAACATTTTCCATGGCTTCTGAGGAGTATGGAAGTATGTAAGTTATGTTCTGATGTTTTAACCCAGTATAAAATTAATATATGTAATATATAACAATTTTCCAGAGTACGGTAGATGAATCATCGGAGAAAGATGTATCCAACTTCCCTCACGTTCGCTTGGATTTCATGCAGCCAGAGAGAATGAAAGATGCAAAGCAAAAACTGCGGTCTGACCCAGATTACAATCCCAGATCTTTGCATGTGCCGGAGTCTTTCCTCAACAAACAAACGCCAGCCATGCGTCAGTGGTGGAAGCTCAAGTCTGAGCATTTTGACACAGTTCTGTTCTTTAAGGTGAAAGGAGCTTGGGATCATCAGCTTCTTCTTCTTCTTCTTCTTCTTCTTCTTCTTTTTTTTTTCTTCTTCTCCTCCTCTTCTAATATTATTTTTATGCTGTTATAAGTGTTTAACTTTACTTACTCACTCGCTGAATCTTGATCTGTGGAATAATCTGTTAATTGCAGTACATGTTTTGTGTTTGATAAACGGAAAGAAAGACTCTGTAAGAATATTTTAAGTTAAAAAATTGTCCACTCTTAGAAATGAGAGAAGTGTAGATTTGAGTAATTTACCCAAAGATTTTTGAAAACTGTAAGTACTTGGTCTGATGTATTTTTTTTCTTTCAATCATGATACTGGTAGATAGAAAATATCTTAGTCTTTGACTGTATTTCTTAAAACAAAAAACCAAACCAATATAGAAAATATTGTAGTCAATCTTTAACAGTATTTCTTAAAACAAAAAAAACAAGATAGAAAATATTTTAGTCAGTCTGACGGTATTTCTTAAAACAAAAAAGTGCCAACAGATGCAGAGAACACATTAATAAGTTTTTTTTTAAAACACCTTTAACCCTAGTACTGCCCAATGGAATGTGCCATAATGCCAGGGAAGATTTTTCAAACGTATACACATGGGGAGTGGGACAATTGCACCGAACGATATTTTTTTTATTTCCCTTTTGGGATACATACAAAGAAAATTGGAGAATTCATTGGGTTTTTTAAAATTTATTTTGGCTTTTTTTTTATTTCGACACATTTGCGTAGTTGGGCAGTACTAGGGTTAAGTCTCAAACTCTCTTCCTGGATCCTTCACATCACAGGTGGGCAAGTTCTATGAGTTATATCACATGGACGCCGTCACAGGGGTCAGTGAACTCGGTTTGATCTTCATGAAGGGAGAGTTCGCCCACTCTGGATTTCCCGAGATTGCCTACACGAGGTACGCAGATGCCTTGATCCAGAAAGGGTACAAGGTTGCTCGTGTGGAGCAAACGGAGACTCCAGACATGATGTCAGAGAGATGTAAACAGAGTGAGTTTTCACTTCTTCTAGTTTGCTTCTGTTTGTTGGGTGTCGTAATGTTGTTTATTTATTTATTTGTGCCTTCGTTTTCTGCTGTTTAAACCAGGATAAGCACAGGCTCTTTGGGACTTATATATAGCAGACATGCCAACTTTACGGGGAGCCGTCAAAATTACGGCCAACTTATGGCGAGGAAGCAAGATTATTATGTTTTAGATCTCATTGCCGTTGTATTCTTCGTTCTTTGGCGTTATCCTTGTGCGGGGTAAAATTTACTCTTTTGGGTCCTCATTTTACTGCGAGTTCAGCTTGTGATTACTCCAAGCCTTAAATGGGGTCTGCATGTCTGTAATAGGCCTTGGAAAAACAAGTATAAAACTAAGAAATTAAAAAAATGTATTAATGTTTTTAATGCTTAAATCTTGTGGATGGAAAAAAAGCAAAAGCAAACTTTACTATCTTTTCATACCCATACACCGAAAGGTAGAGTTGGGGACAGATAAATTAAGTAAGTAAATAAGTACTATCTTTTCATTCTTTATATTTTAGCTCTTTAAATCCTTTTTCTTCTTCTTTTTTCACAGTGGCACGGGCACCTACTAAATATGACAAAGTTGTGAAGAGAGAAATATGTCAGATCAGCACACAGGGGACTCGAACCTACAGCCATCTAGACGGTGACTATGGAAATGCGAACAACACTTATATTCTGGCACTCTGTGAAAAGGTGGGAGCAAGCTTAAGTTGATTGGACACTGTTCTACAAGTGGTTGGATAATTTCAAAGACATATTCATACATGTAGTTAAACAAACTGAGGGTAATAATAAGGTTAATATGAAAGTTAAGTAATCTAAACAGGTAAAATGTAAGATAGAGGAGATGAGAATAAGATTGAAACCGTTCTGTTCTCAGTTTAAAAAAAAAACAACAGAAGATGACTTTGTCAAGTCCTGAGACTGGCTCGATATTTGAGATTGAACCACCGTTGACGTAGAATTTGAAGCTGAATGACCATTGACCTGGAATTTGAGGTTGAAACCACAGTTGACCTGGAATTTGAGGTTGACCTCACAGTTGACCTGGAATTTGAGGTTGACCTCATAGTTGACCTGGAATTTGAGGTTGACCTCACAGTTGACCTGGAATTTGAGGTTGAACCTACAGTTAACCTGGAATTTGAGGTTTTATGTTGAAGTGCAAGTCATCTTTCATCGCGGATAAACTTATTTTTGTCTCGGATTTGGTCAACCACATTTGGTGCTTCGTCATTGACGCATTGGCTCTCTAAGTATTGTCCCGAATGATAATCTTACCAAAACAGAATTTTAAAAAACTCAACAAGTCTCATTCTTAGAAACAATGAAGCTTTTATTGCCTAAGCTTAAGCACTAAACGACAGACCAGCGTCCTGTCTAGGAGATGATTTAAAAATCATCTGTTCCGCTTCACGCTACCGAAACCGGGATAAGCTCCAGCTCCATGGGCCTCATAGGCCTTAAAGGAACTTTACTTACTTACTAGTTCTGCGGGTACAGTGCTACAGTGGCTGTACTCCATGAAGGGGAATCTAGCTTCTGTCTCAGTGCCATTCCTGTGACTTTTTCTATCTATATCTGTTAGTCTTGCCTTTTCTGTGTAGTATCTTTTAGTCTCTTTTCTATCTATATCTGTCTCTTTTCTGTGTATATCTATTAGTCTGTCTTTTCTATCTATATCTTATATCTGTTAGTCTGTGTTTTCTGTGTATATCTATTAGTCTGTCTTTCTATGTAAATGTATCTTTTCAATGTATATTTTTAGTCTCTTTTCTATGTATATTTGTCTGTCTTTTCTGTGTATATTGTCCCTTTGTCTATTTATTTGTTTGCCCCTCTGTCTGTCTGTTTGTCCCTCTATCTGTTTGTCCCGCTGGCTTTGTTTGTTTATCCCTCTGTCTGTTTGTCCCTATATCTATCTGTCTGTTTGTCTTAATTTATTCCTCCCCCCCTTCCCAACTTCCACAAATCACAGAAAGTAGAGAGAGCAATACGTCTCCGATGGGCCAGGTTTCTTTGTTCCAACAAGTCTGACATCAAAAAGCTCTCTGACAAGGACGATGACAACAGTGTCGCAGGTGACCATCAGAATGACCGCACTGCCATGCTGCCTGTGGATCAAGAACAGCGAAAGCGGCTGCTACTTGCCTTGACGGCCCAGGAACTGGTAGAGGGTATCATCAGTCGATTGATGAGGACTGCAGTTAGCATCAAGTGTAAGCTTACCTGGGTCTGTTGTCCTGGGTCATGTCTTCTTTTTTTAGTTTCAGGGAGCTGGAGCAGATTAACCCTCTCACTGTCAAATTCAATGCACGGAAGAAGCAAAAGCGGCTGGATTTTCGTGGCCCCAGATGTAGAAAATTGCTCAGAACCGTGTCCGTTGGTGAGCAGTGGTTGCAGCCCTATGCTCCTCCGGGAACGAAGAGGATTAAGTAAGTCTGTCAAATTCAGTGATCGAAGAAAAGTAAGGTTCACCACTTGCTCTTTCTTCAAGTGATATCAAGCCCGGTGCAGACATCGACAGTCATGGTCTTCCAGTCCACTCTATTATCAGTCAACCGGATGAATTTGTTGTTGGACATTAGTTTACTTCTCGTTAGTTCACTGGATCCTAATTTCAGTCTTTAATTGGAAAGGGATCATTAAAACAAACCCATACACCGAAAGGTAGAGTTGGGGACAGATAAAGTAAGTAATTTTAATTAACTCAACACCCTTTTCTGTTCCACACAAACATGAACTGAAGTGTGCTTTTTAAATCAAGTTTCTTCTCACTACTTCAAAAAACGAAAAACGATTTTTCCAGGATTCAGTGATAGACAGCTGACAGTGAAAGAGTTGAAGGACTTCAATTCCTTTTCTGGCCTTTCAAGAAATGGAACTTTTTTTTCTTTTTTTTTTTTTTTTGAGTTTGCTGAACTTAAGACATAAAAGATAAAACAAAAAGGGTAAAATTTGTTCAATCTTATAGGCCCGTTATCCCGGTTATAGTAACATGAAGCGAAACAGGTAATTTTAAGTAATCTCCCAGACAGGTGCTAGAAAGAATGCTAGTCCATCTACTACACAAAACTGTAGTCCTGACATGCCAACTTTATGGGTTCACCGTAAGAAATTACGGGGAGCCGTTAGAAATTACAGTTTAGGGCAGTTACGGCCAAATTAGGAAACAAGGTATATATGCTTTTAAATTCCATTGCCATTGCGTTCTTTTAGATCTCATTGGCGTTATCCCTTTAAGCCGTAAAATTACTCTTTTGGGTTCTCATTTTACTGCGAGCTCAGCTCGTGATTACTCCTAGCCTCAAATGGGGTTGGCATGTGTGCTAATTAAATGATGAATGAAAAAGAAAAAGAAAGTAATAACACTCTCCTCCAGCTCTGAATAAAAAGATGAATGCCTTGACACTGAATAAATATGGTCAACCCCCTTCCCCCTTTTCTAATCTCATCAGATCTAATCACGTTGGGCAACTACAAGGATGTTTGTTTTCTGGCAATGGACACTTGCTACGGCCATCTGCCCGAAGATCAGCGTATGAGCAAAATGATCGCCGACCTCTCTATGGTGTATGTTGTTCAGGTTGAAAAGGCATCGCGACACGACAGTCTGGAGAATCTCAAAGCATTGCGCCAGTTACAGCGTTTGATAGATAGTGTCGACTCAGAGAAGGCTTCGTTGAATGGCAGTGCCGAGACTTGGGTGGACTCTATGGAAGACGACGGTGATTGCGAGAGCTGGAAAAGAGTTCCCTTAAATGGGCTTCAGGATGCAGTGGGTCAAGTCGGAGGTGATGTCGGTGATGATTGTGATGTGACTAGCACCGTTCCAGAAGCAAGCTGTGAGATCGTGGTCGGTGAAAGTGGTATGGAGGGCAACATGGAGGCAGTTCAGCGATGGAGAAATTCAGCATGTGAAGACCTCAGATCATTTAAACCGTGTGAGAGGAAAACGCGTCCGTGCAACTCAGAACTTGGGAAATCTTCTTGGGATCGCTTGACTCATGAAAATAACCGGAGCGCTAAAGAGGCTTTTAAAAAAGTTCAGTTCTTCGCAGGTAATGATGAAAATATGAGCTGCGACTCAACGTCACAGGGTGTCGAGCAGGCAAGTAACGGTCATGAAGCAGATTCTGAAGATGGACAGACACGGAAGGCGGGTGGTGGAACTTATGTGAGTCGCCAGGATTTGGCTTTCATGACCGATGAACAAATGATGGATCTGGCCAGGCGGAATAGTTTGAGAGAGGCACACGGTAAAAACGGATGGGGGAATGAGAAACACGAGGGCGGAGAAAAATTACACGTGTACAAGCAGCACGGAGAACCGTCTGAGGTGGAACCGGCTCGTGGAGACACACCGGAGAAACTTGCTTCGTCGAACATGGCTTCAACCGCTGGCCCTGAGCTTGGGAGTTCGAGTTCGGCCTGCGAAGTTGAAATGAGCAGCGAGGCCGATTCCTCACCGGTGAAAGAAGCAGCAGATCAAAACGGCTCAAGCCGGACCCATTTCACTTTTATACGACCTGCATCTGGTGCTCAGCGAGCAAGGAAGAGGCTGGAGGAGGAGGGCGGGGCAAGAAAGGCCCTTTCACTGAAGGATACCAAGGTGGAGGTGGATTCCTCGGACACGGATGTGGATGTGGAGAGAGTAAGCTCAGAGGCAGGAAGTCAGGACCAAACTTCAGGATCTGGCCATGTTCGAACGTCTTTGACCGCTGTGGACTCCATCGCCGACGACCTCTTGGAAAACAATGGGGTCAAGGATAGTAGTTCTATGAAGCAGGTCAAGGAAAATGTGAATAAGTTGTCAGCGGAGAAATCGTGGCTTTCAACCATGTTTCCCGAAGCTGGCCCCGATGACTTCTGCTCCATCTGTAGTTCAGAAGTCGTTGGCGGTCTGTGCCCGGTGTGTCCGGGCTTGGATGAGAATGGCAGCTTCCTGCCAGAGTATTCCGAGGTCTGCGACGAGAGTTTGGAGCTGTTCGTGGGTCAGACGGCTCCTAGGGATGAGAACTCCACCCCGCTTAAAGACATCAGCCCTCACTTCCCTTCCGGCCTCACGAGTCGAGGGCAGTCGAGTGAGGCTGTGTTTGAGAACGGGGTGAAAAGGGAGTCTGATAAGCTGGAAGTGAATTCGAACAATGGCTCGGGTGAAAAACTGTGTTCCTCTCACTCCATGCAGACGAGTGTCCCCTCCAGCAAAGGCTCTCCAGACAGCTCCGATCAGCTCGTGCCTGGAGCCTCCCCCGTCAAGTGCACCAAGAAATCAGCCGGGACATCCACGTCTTCAAGGCACCTGATGAGGACTCGGGATTTCTCTCGCCTCAGGAGTCCGTCCTCGTCTCCGAAGAAAAAGCAGCACAAAAAGCCTGCGGGTAAGGAAGCTGTTAAAGTGGACTTTGGTGGAGACACGATGGATGGGGTGGAGCACGGCTCGGAGGTGCCTTGCAGAATGGACGCCTTCAAGACACCGCTGTCTGTGATGTGTGAGAATGAGACATCTTCTATGTTCGGCAGCGTCGGTGGTATCGGCACGGCAATTAGCCCCATCACACCTCCGGTCCAGGAGGAGGACATGTTTGAGAACATCAGCCTGGACCCTTTCCATGGATATTCCTCCCTTGGGTCCAGTAGTTGGGCCAAACAGACTGAGGCGTCACCGGCCAAAGTCTTCCCTCTGGGCCAGTCTGGCAAGGTCAATAAGTCAAAGGTCTCCAGCGAACAAGGGGCAGAGGTTAATGACATCCTGGCCTCGGAAGATCAGGACTTTGCTGGCGACAGTGGCCAGCACGGTGAGTGTTTGAAGTTTTTATGTTAAAAGTAAAGTTCTTTCCAGGCCGATGAAGTCCATAGAGCCGGAGCGTATCCTGGTTTCAGTGGTGTGAAACAAGGATTTTTATTAGCATTGATAATGAATGCTAGTAATTAAAATAATTTTCTGCTTTTTCTTCTTGTTCTTTTTGTCATTTTCTTTTTCTTCCTCTTCCTCTTCTTCTTCTTCTTCTTCTTCTTCTTCTTCTTCTTCTTCTTCTTCTTCTTCTTCTTCTTCTT
>JBDFRD010097497.1:0-13447 GCA_039654405.1 Bullina lineata
AAGATGAAAAAAAAGATGGCCCTGGAAATGTGAACGAGACCCTAAGGAAGGAGATAAAGACCCCCCCCCCCCCACACACACACACACAAAAAAAAACACAAAAAAAAACAAACCCGCCAAAATAAAGGTCCACACCTATATCTAGATCTTGATCTAAACTAGATTAGCTTTCAAAATTGCATTACGAAAATTCAATTAAATCAGTATTTTATAGGCTCGAAAATATTCATAAAGTGATACAAACCTACCCAATGATTTCTGCCTAGCAGTCATTACGAGTGTATGACGAACGTCGTCTCAGGCTTGAATAGGCTAATAGGGATAGATCTATCTAGTTCCCTTCCATTTCTTTGCAAAACCTTTAAAACAGGCCCAAATTTTTAATCTTTGAAGACTTGGTGCATGATGAAAGGTTTATAGGGCCAAGCTGATCGAGATACTCTCTTTTCATTTTGCAGGCTTTAACAAATAAATACACGTATTGTTGTAATGTTCGGCGACAGGAACAACTTTTTGAAGTGTATAGCTCCACCTCCATCTTGATATTAACTACAAAGGCAAAGCTGCTCCAGAACAAAAGGTGTTCAAGTACATGTACTCTGTATTTTGCAGGCCTGACCAAAGCCTGGCGCAACAAGTGTTTTCTCGTTTTTCGGTTCGAACTGCGCGCTTCCGCACTCCGTGAGTGCTCAACGACAGATCAATAAAAATATAGGGCGGTCATGTTGATACAATTTCCACCCTTTCTCTGTGTTTTTAGCGGTATTCTATGATTCTAAAAGTTTTTTTGTTATGTTTGTAGTATAAAATATGTGAACACCAAAGTAACAACTTAAACTGCAAGGATTGAGAACAAATAATTTGGAATTATCCTATCCGAATCGCGCATGAATATCCTCGTTTGTTATAGCGCCCATAGTGACGTCAATGTGTAGTGTGTGTATACATGCACATCCTAACCAGTCCATCGTCACTCACTCAATGGAGTTCCTTCGGAAGGCTGTGTGACACTTGTTGTTTTCTGTGATTCTTCGAAAAGGTCGTGCTGTGTTTTGTGAATTCGTTTGGAATTTTAAAGTATGTGAGCTTCGTTGGAGCTTATTTCCTTTTCATCAGATATCGTATTTCATTACTTTTTGTCGTGGTTGTGCTGGAGTTGGAATCATGAATTTTGAGATTCCGGCCGGCTTGACAGACTTGCTGCAGGAGTTTACTGTTGCCGTGCTAAGGGCTCGACCAGGGGATTTAGAAGCATTTGCAGCAGAATACTTCAGCAATTTGAATGATAAGAAAAATGGTCCTGTAAAATCAAGCAGCAGCTTGAGGTTTCAAGATGTTACTGTTATAGAGCCTGGAGAGAATGCAGATGTGGGAGATCTAGATGTAGAAGACGATCAGGACTTTGGTAAGAACTTATAGAAATTATAAAACTTTTATTTTGATTTTGATGTGGGAATCTATCTAGATCTAGATAGGTATAGATCTATATAGTTTAGTAAGGAACGTGTAAAATAATACTAGATCTAGACTCTAGAACTAGAGATGTAGAATCTACCGTGTAAAGTAAAGTAAAGGTCAAATTGAAAATTTCTGCTGCTAGAAATTTCTTTTTCTTTTTCAAAACCCAATCTTTATAATTTTAACCAAGGCTGATAGTCATTGCTAATTGTAACAGAAGGATTGAATGATTATGATTTTTCGTCATGGCCTACTCATCTGCTACTTTTCAAACTTAGGTAGAATCTAGATCTATCACCAAACGGCAACTGGTGATTATTTGATTTACAGGTTGAACTAAAAAAAATGTTTTAAAGCTAGAATTTAATTTGTCAAGATGTGCCTTCGTTTGTTTTAATCTTTTTCAGTCTTCATTTGGAAATTTTAACTTTTCAACTTCCTCAACAATTCAGATGGTCATAATGCTCATCTTGAGAGTCAATTGATAATGGATGAGGTTTCTTTAAAAATAAGTACTGTTAATATACTATTCAATATTCTTGCATAATGAGCAAGATAGTATTGATCTTAGTGCTGTTTTTATTTCACCGCCATGAAATTTGATCATGTGTATAAAGTTTATGAGTTTGAAAACCAGAGCGAATGGATTTTGTCGTCTCGAGGTATAAAGAGGCTCTGTTTTTTCCCAGTGTGAGACTTGGTACTGGTTGCTCAGAAGACTAGTTTTGCATTACTATTCATTGAAAACAGTATTCCTTGTTTTATGACAAGAAAAGGGGTAGGGTGGGGAAGACAAATGAGTTAGTGTGGCTTAGGGTCTTGTCAGTTGGTCTGAGCAATACATGACAAGGTCCATAATCAAAGCATTCAGCAGAGCTCTTGTGCTGGACCGCAGGGTTCTGGAAAATTGGGGGTACATGTACTTGAAATGACAATCCATGGTGCTGTTGTTACAGTTGTAAGCTCATGAAAGTGAACAAGGTTTTAGAGCTGAGAGGCACTCATTTTTCCTTGCTGAATGTGGTAATTGTGCATTTCAGCATAAAATTGTCATTACATCAGAGGATAGTTATCATAGCTCTGGCTTTGGCACACTTGTATTCTCGGGTCTCTTATGGCTCCATTTGATTTTTTATATTAACTTGACTGCTGAATTTGTATGTATAATTTTCTGTAACCTCAAAATATAACAGGACACAATAAAACGGTATGGGAATGGACTCTTTTTCTCTTCTAAATCCACAACAATATTTTGATTTTTGTCTAATTTGTTTTAACTGTAGAATAAAAACAATAAACAGTGACAAAGTTTGTGTCACAAACAGCCACAGTTTAGCAGTTTCATGAATGCTTTGAAGTTGGTGTACGCCTTTATAAAAACAAACAGCTTGGCCCATATACTTCTTTATTCTTTTTAAATGAATAAGGTGTGCAATAAAGCCAACAAATTGGTTGAAAGGCAGTCAAGAAGCATGATGACTGCGTAATTATGACCAAAGATCAACAATATTCTTTTTTAAGAATTACTTTTTAAAAAGTCCAGTTGAGAAAAGTTTCTCACAACAAGTGCACATCTTAAATCTTGACTACCTTTCTTAAATATTTAACAAAATACAGTTTGTTATTAAAAGCAGAGGCACAAAACTACATGTATTGTAATGAGGAGTACAATTTTTAAAAACAATTATTCTTGCAAACATCTTTTGCATTGTTGGTAGAGTTTAATTACACCTACACTCTGCATACATTTGATTTGATCATACAATTTTATGACTTATTTTTATCAAGACGTGTAATTATGTACCTACTCATGCATTAATTCTTTTCATAGTTTTTCGTGAGCTAGTAAAGTATCATGCAATTAATTCTTATCTTGCTCCATGACAATCACTTTGACCTCCCGTTTCAGACCTTCTGGTTCTGTTAAAATGAGAGCAAGACCTTTTGCTTTCACTGTTGCATGCAATCGATTACATATCAGCCTGACATGATCATCTGTTTGTATGGTCACAGATGGCAAAAAAAATGTTGACATGATGATAAGATGAGCAGATTTTTGTGTTTGTTACAGGCTAGGAATGGCATACTCTGTAAATTACTGATCATGATGGAAAATTGCAAGATAAAAAAGATTGTTGTAACTGTGGAAATAAGATGGAAAAAAAAGAGAGATAAAAGGGTTATTATGTATTTCTAGAAATTTATCAGTGTCAGTGAATAGCCTACATTTTTAGTGCGCCATTGTGTGTACTTTGAATTGAAAATAAAATGTTATGGAGAAAATCTTAATTTGGAGCCTTGGCTTTCATCCCATGTGAATAATCTTTAAACAAATGGTTAGATTCAATATTAAGTCATCCACTTTCTCCTATTCTCTGCCCCTGTTTCCCTGACAGTATAATTGTAGTACCACCTGCTTTTCTTTTCTTGTTTCAAATCTTTCACACATCGATATATATATATATTATGCTGCCTCATTTGTAAGCTTACAAAGTGTAACACCAACTAAGCCCTCTTTCTTTCCTGTTGTTGACTGAAATTGGAAATTCCTTTTATTCATCACTTTAAGTATTCTTGTTATTTTACAAAATGAATTTCAGGAAAAATAGAGAGATAAAGGAGTATTTTTTGTACGTCTTTGTTTTTCTTTCTTTATTTGGTTGGTGATTCATGAGCCCTTTGTTCTAAAGAAAACGCAGAAAGCCGATCCGGAATATTTAGTGCATTGCGTCATGGGTAGGCCTGCTCTTTCTGGCTGCTCGATTCAATTACGTGCAAGAGAAGTGAACCTCTCTGGCGTGTATGTATGTTGCGTGTGTGTGCTTTCCTGCTAGTTTTCAAAGGTGTGTAAAAGAAAGAGAAGAGCGGCCGCAGTAGGGGTTCTTTACACGTTCGTGGCAGAACACAACGAAACCCCCACCTCCTGGAAACGTTTCAAAAGATTCCCATCTCTTTCTTTCGTTCCTGATTCTCTTTTCATGTCTTGCGGGCTCTGTTCATCTTTCTTTTTTTCTTCTCCCGCCCCGGATGAGAAATTCATAAATCAACCCGCGCTTCTGGACCCCCCCCCCCTTTTTTTTTCCCCCATTATCCTATTAGGACAGATTGGGGAGATTGTACACAACAAATTGATAGCAACAGAAGCGATCCGTTGGCGTAGTGCGGACCAGATGGTGGATGCATTACGCCGAACGCCATCCCCCCTAGCTAGAGCTAGCTGTTACCATTTCTGTTTGCTGTGTCTCCAATTGTGCTCTCGGTGAAAATAATATAGAGCTGTTGGGGACACCACAAACATGGCTTTATTTATTCAGCATTCTGTCGTGGCTCGACAAGTAAACAAACCGGCTATTTTTTAAGCCTTAACAACAATAAAGGGAAAACAGCTCAGGTTCCATCACCAGCTTTTTTTTTTTTTTTTCATGTGGATATCTATTCAATATATAGATACTTTAGCACTTCTGTTCTGAATGGGGAAAGGCGGAGGCGAAATAAATTTATGCATTAGTTAACATGTAAATAGAAATGTCTTAGCTGGCGCTTTTATCAAAAGAGCAGTCGCTGAATGGCTGACGCTGCGGTTGAATACACCTTTTGCTTTTAAGCTGTGTAATGTTTCAAAGACATGTTTCATTTCGTTAACACTTGTTACTGAACGTCCTGCCAAAGTGAGTGAAAAATAGTGTGCCAACTGAAAAACAAGAACAAAACATGAAAGGGGAAGACACAAATTCCATGTAATCTCGGCCCCACAGCAGAAACGGTTTCTGGAAAGGACACCGGAAGACGCGCACAGGCTACACAAGTGGAAACAAAGTCGTGTCCGAATAAGAGAGGAACAAAGCAGATTGTGAAAGAATCGTCTTCTCGGTACAAATTCAGGCAGAGAAATGCTTCATCCAGTCAGGTTACCTTGCAGTGACCAGTGTGGATGGAGCAGCATATATGTCACATTCGGCGTTATGAAGTTTGCGAGTCAATACACGAAGGCAGCTTTCGTTGCTTAGAAACAACTGCCCATTTCCAAGTGTCGTTCGAGAAAAAAACAAACCCAAAATCAAACATCATCACGCCGACTAAACAACTTAAAAAAGTTATAAATATTCTAGACATCATTTCGAAGCATGCGATGGAGATTTTGCCTCATATTTTTCTCTACCCTTGTATAATATGTAACTCTGAAGCGGAGATTCCTCGGCCACATAATATGCACACCGAATTGGCTTATGTCCTTCTGTGTCTTACACACACTGCACTATTTCCTCGGACGTGACGTCGATTTGGTGCCATGACGACAACTCAGAAACGTCATAGTTGATCTCTTTTCCACCTTGCAGGAACTTTGAAAAGCGTCGTGAAAGTGACGGCATTGGAACACTTTATTGGAAAGTCGAAAGGATTTGATTGGGTGGCCATGGGAAGCAGACACCTTTTCACCGAGACTTGTAATAAAGCAAGCAAACAGTCAATGAATACGCTCTCACTCAACTCCTCCCACTGCTCGTTGTTAGCAAGTCAAAGCGTTTTATAAAAGCATACACAGAAAACCCATTAGCTATAGACTTGCTGTGGGCGGTTAGCGATGTCTTTGAGGTTGTGTCCTGACAACATTAACATGATTAAAAGGCAAAAGCAGTCTCCCCTTCCCCACCTTAAAAGAAACAAAAACTTTCATACCGCCATTCTGAAACTAAGTGAAGTCAATGTACGCTCTTTTAAAACCGTGTTTCATTCGACTTTCGTCGACAAAAACATTTTAACGCATTTTCTAACATTATGGAATTAAACGCTTTCAGACTTTGCGCTGGCGTCTCACAATAGTGCTAGATATATTAGACGAAATGGCCGCGTTTATTGATGTATGGACGCTATAAAGTCGTGATGGAACATTTCACCCAAGACCACCGTGTTTGGCTGAGTGAGAAGTCATGCATCCTCATCTTGGCACTGTGCTATTCCAACGGCCACAGTCAATACAAACTGTAGGCCTATACATGTAATACCTTTCAAAGTCCAGAATAGTTCGAGTGAAGAGGATCCACAGTGTGATATCTAGTGCTGTTGCACTTGTAAAAAGAAACGTTAGACCGTACAACGTGAAGCCTTGATGTGGACAAGTCAGATCATTGATGCGTTTATTCGTATTGACTTTTGTAATAAAAATCATGTACACGCAAAAATATCAGTAGACGACATCCATTAATGCGAAGACCTGGAGGTATTGTACGGCTTGGGCTTCACTTTCGTTTCACCATTTGAAGACAGTAATGTCGAACGTTGGTTTGTCTCTGTGTATTTTTACGGGATAGCTTCATTTGGTTGTGCTTGCTACTTTATATTTTTCAGCATCCCTGCAGCTTTCATTCACTTTTCTTGCATTCATGATATCAGCATAGTGTTCGACACGTTTATTTCCGCTCTTCAACGTTCCGCCCTCGGGAGCGATGACCTCTAGCCTTAGCCGGAACACTGCCATTAACCTAGTGGTTCGAACGCTTGCGCCCGCGTCAAGTGCAACCGGATCCGAGCAAAGCAGCAGAATCGTCCTGAGTGTGCGGTGAACCGTGACGTTAAGTGTTGCTTTAAGACAAAGCCCGCACCACACACGTACTCCCACCCCACCCCCGAGCACGCACACCCACACGCGTAAATGCACACAGCGCCTCAACGAGTGTATAATCGAGTCTCGGGAGAGCTGATCTAAGCGCTCTTAAGTCACTGTAAGCGGCAGGCTGTCCGCCGTGTTCCCGTCATTTTCCGCATGGAGACGCCGCTGTTTATGCTGTAGTTTTCAGTGTTTGACAGATTGGCTGGCGGGCCCCCCGCTGCACTTCTCGGATGACTGAAGCTCTGCAGGATAAAGTGATAACGGACGAAGGCTTATGCCTACAAATAAGGCCTTGTTTCCCCACATTATATTTGAGGGGCGTCTTACTCTTATTTCTTATCCTCACACAAACGGGTGTAATCTTCCTGCGCCCCCACCTCCTTTTCCCTCTTTTTTTTTTTAAGCTTGTGCTTGTGTGTGTGTGTTAGAGGAAAAAAAGGTGATAGTTAGAAAAAAAAAAGGGGGGGGGGGGGGGGTGCTTCCTTGATGTCTTTTCAATGTGCTGTCTTAAGAGTAAAAGCAACCGTTCCTTGTTGAGTAATTTTCATTTAAAATGTAATCTAGAAAAACAATGTTCCGCTCCATTTTACCCCTGATCGCCCAAACTCGTTTTCGCACAAAGCGGCGCAACCAACGGTACATCGTCACGAAACACAACAAAAACTCAGATTTACCGCAAGAATTCACGTGCAGGAGAGTTCTCTCCACTTGAAATACCGACGCGGCTCCGGAATCTGCTTGTGTCAGTGTTTGGAAATCATTATTGTGTTTGCTCGGCCCCAGCCTCCCTGAACGGACTGGTCTCTTCCGTTTGTAACAGCACAGATGATTTGATCGGTTCCTTTCTGTCTGAACGGTTTTAGCGCCCCCCGCCCGTTACTCACTAATTCTCTCCTGCACCCAGTCCTTCTTGTTTGAGTATGTGGGCGACTGGCTTTGGTAGTTGGTTTTGCCGTCATTTATTTATAGTTTTTTATGTTTATTTCATTCATTCTGTTAAAAAAAAGAAAAAAGGTGTGTGTGTGTGGTTTTTTTTTTTTTGGGGGGGGGGGGGGGGTTACCGAATTATCTGTTTCTGTATTGCGCATGGAATGGATTACGAACTTACGTCTTGTTCCTCTTTCTCTTCTCCTCAGTTCCACCCACCAAAAGAGACAGAAGAAAATCTGGTAAGTAGTCATCTCAGTAATTATGAGCATATATTATCACTCCTTCCACCAAAGGTAATAGAAGCCGCGAATGAATAATTGATTAATTTCCTACCATAGTTAATGAAAAGTACCTGACGTACACCTGAACATAGAATGGGCCTATCGGCAGAGGGAACGGCTTAGGGGCTCATTGATTATGTCTGCCCTTTCTTTACCCCCAAAGCACGCACCTATAGACACGCCGGGTCACACACACACACACACACACACACACACACACACACACACACACCATTCTATTTCTAACCTGTTGAAACTCATTTATTATTCCTTTCCTTCCACCGGCTGAAACAAACACACACGGAACAGTGACAAACGCCTAACCCTGGAAACTAAACGGACTCACTTAACCCTTTCACTGCCAAATTCACAGGTCAACGAAAAGCAACATGAGTGGTGTTACTTCGCTGTATCCTGATTTTTGTTTTCAATATTAATTAACACAATACCTGTTTCTTTTCCACTCTAAGATGAAGAAATAGAACTTTGAAAAGGTTTTTTTTTTAATAAAATCTAGAGTTTTTCCCACTATTTAATTTTCAAAAACCAACAATTTTTTGCTTGGATCCGCCTCAGATAGTTGGCAATAAAGGGATTAATGTATTACACGTATCATGCCATGATTGCAAACCACCTTCTTTGTTGCTGCTGTCTTTGACTGATGCCACCCCTGGCTGTGGTTGGTGATGACTCGCTGCCACATCCATCTGTCGTTGCGTCTGCCGATCATGTGGTCCTTGGATTGAGTCACGTGACCTTATGCGAGAGTGTATTGTCCTGAACTCAACTCGGAAGAGAGTGAGTGATTCACACAGGCTTCGGTCGAAGTGGCTTACTCATATATCGGCAATACTGCTGTCTGGAGTTGTCAGATGTCTGTGACCATTTTATGTCGTCCACTAAAGGTTAATAACGTGCCGTCCCCTGACTATGATCTAATGTCTTTTTCTTTTTTTCAGTTTCTGCGGAAAGGTACGACCCAGGAGCGGACGACGATGATGACTATACAAAGGTACGTGCATATTGTGCTGTCCAAATTCTAGAGTTGTTGAGGTAATTGCTTTTTCGTTATTTCATACATGATGCGAAGTAAAATTTTGCATTTTTTAGCTTCCATTCACTTTTTTACATTTATTGTGATGCGAAGTAACCGCATTTCTGTTTCTTCATTCGTATGATTTGTAACGCGTTCATGGAAGTGGACCAAGGTACATCGTAATTTACTTGTGCACGTCAAAGATAATGTGCCTTGACTCCTGTAGGAGCGGGTAAGGATTTACTTTCCATGTTCCAGCGTCAGAGAATGGGCTGACCTCTTGTCTCACCGCCGTAATCGTGACACTGCATTTCACCTGGCACAAAATAAGCACGCTCATGGCTGTGTGATTTCCATAACGGCTCAGCGAAACGAAGGCATTCTAGTCTGGGCAACGAGAAATTGGGATATTGCATGGGTTGAGATCGAGTTGCAAGCTTCCTTTGGGCTCATGATAATTAGGAACTGATTTGAAGCCGATGTGTGGGTGGGTGGGAGGAAAAAAAGGGGGGGGGGGGGGTGCAGCTGTTCTGCAGCTGGCTCGAATTCATCTTTACTAAGAATTGAGTAACTTGTTTTGAAGGTGTGTGAACACTGTGCGCTTTCTTCCAAAGTTCTGTGTATGTATCTGAAGAAGACATACATGCTTTCGTAGGCGAATCTATATACCTGTTTGTCGCCAATGCTTCGACGCCTTTAAGTTTTGCACTTGCCCTTTCCTTTTTATCCGATGTCTTCTTTGTGTTTGGCTGATGAACTTTTACCTCTGAAATAAGGCTCAACTGAGATCTCCTTGTTTATTCTCCGAATTAATTAAGTCTTTTTTTCTTCTTTAAACTTTTTTTCCCGCAATTCCCATTTCGCATTGTCCAAATCCAATTCAGTTTCACCTCCTGTGCTTTGATTGAAGCTGGAAGGGCTGCGGAGTGAATTAAAAGCAGCATCCAGAATCAAACTAAATGACTCTCATTTCTCCTGGGCTTTCAACGATGACATCCAGGAATCGATTTATAAGACCAGCTTGGGCTGTATTGACCTGCCCTCTCATTAGAGACGAACCAGAGTCTTTAATCCACAAGTCGTGCGAGCTTTGGAGGCAATTTCTTGGACTCGACCAGCGCAAATGTTTTCTTAAAAGGACTTTTAGATGTCGTTGTTTAAAAAAAAAGTGCTGGTTTGTTGAGGTTGTATTCCTCCGGTCGTTTGAAATCTAAACACGTTCAATAATAGTGTCTTTGCAAATGCTTTCTATGTTTGAACATCTACATCTCGCCTGCTCTATTGCGGCATTGAATCATTTTTGTTCATGGTTTTTATTTCGTCACTTGCCTCCTCTTATTTCCCCATAATTATGATTTCGGAAAGTGTTGGATGGGACTCTCTTTCAAAGAATGAAACCAACGAAAACGGCTTACCATTACTCTCTCTGCGAAATGGGCCCAGAGTCAGTCTCCTGACTTGAATTAAGACATCTGAACATAACTCAGGACCCGTGAATAAGCTCGACTCGAGGTGTCCGAGCCATTGTTGGGCCGTGATAATTTACCATCCGTCTGAAAGCGTTGCTTTGTCTTGACCGCACTTGGACGGAAACTTTGACAAAAAGCCGCCGGGATGAGATTACGTCGTAGATTGCTTGACGCCGACCAAGCTTCAGAAGTTGTCTGCGTAATTGAATCTATTGTTCGCCTGGCAGTTTAATTACAATATTCATGATGCCTCTGAAGCCCACCATTGACTCGCAATAATGTTGTCATGTTTTCGACGGGCGGTGTTTGGAGCATGAGAGAGACAACTTAAGTAGCGACGACACACATTAAAGTGGACGCTATTTTATAGACGTGTCGATAGTACAAAACGTGTAACGACAACAGGAGCAGAGCTGATGGCCTTATTGTGAAGTGGCCGGGTGAAGTCAGAGTAAGTGCTGCTCTCAACGTGAACTACCGAGGGGAGGTCAAAACGCCTGCTTGAGATTGAAACCGCTTCAGTAGTGCCGATTGTCGCTATTGGTGTACGTGTTCCTTGGACTATTTCATACACGAACATGTGACTGTCAAACCTGGTTGTATGAATGGAAGGAGGTTACTGGTACAGGCAGTTTTAAGCGGGTTGAGAGGGCGAGAACGCGAAGCTTTTCTACTAAAGACTCAGCTTTGACTTGTTTAAAAAGAGACCAACCTTCTTAATGCCATGCGGCTGTTAACCTGGGCTTCCTTTGATAAATTTACTTAAATCGATTATGTTCCGGCCCGGCTGTGAAGTCGTGGCTTATCTCGCTTAGTGGAAGCTTTAACATGCAATTGTTCAATGTACAACACGGGGTAAGCCATAAATATGCCCAGGCACGTATGCTATTATGGGGGTAACTGAAATTCGTTGGTCACATGTGTATTCTCTTAAGAAATCGGTGTGAAAATAATTGGGTTGAGACCAAGTTCCCCCGAAACTTCATTTTTCTTTGAAGTGGTAATCACAGTGATAACAAGAGCATGAACTTAAAGGGCGAGTTGATATTGCAGGCATAGTCATGGGACGGGTTTCCATTGGAGAAATACTGAAATTGTTTTTCTTTGATCGTTTCTTGTTATTTATTTGCTGTTGATTTGTGTTATGGGCAGTGTTAAAATTGTAGACAAAGAATTTTGAAATGCGAGTCCTAGTGAGTATGGAATCTGTAGGAGGTAAGCCTTCCTATTCCCTGCCTGTACTCATGCTCACCGTTATCTCCAGCCCGCTTGTACTTGATTGTACTAACTGTCAGCCTGCGCGGTCACTCCGGGGGAAGAGATTTTGTGGGAGAGAAAAAAACGGGGGGAGAGGAGGAGGAGGTGGAAGTCCGCTAAGCTGGGTCGGTCATTTATCAACGGAGCCGAAACGTCTACCTGAGAAGCCCCACCTGTCCAGATTCATGCTGATGCCTGCTTCACAAGCCGGCCCCAGGGCTCCTTGGTTACGTTGAGGGGGTCGAACTGCCAGTGGGTCATCGGGGGCAGCAACAACAACACAGCCCAGTGTCAGCCCTGGAGATAGGCCTGGCCACAAGCGTGGAGTATATTATAGTAGCTTACCGTACTTTTGTCTCTGGGTTCCCTTGGTTGATAGTGTAGAGGAATTTTTTGTCTTTTTTTTTTTTCCAACTGGTTGGTTTGATTGGTGGACATGCAGTGATAAGGTGGCCAATGTGTACAGCTGTGCTTTTCTTTTTTCTTTTGGCATTTTTAAACATTCCGGTTTTTTTTTTGACGTATTGTGCGTGTGTATGTGTGTAAATGAGCATTGTAGTCTCGCAAAGGATATCTTCTTGAGTCTGGAAAAGCAAACGAAAATCATTGCATGACAAACGAAACATGAGCGACGATCATTTGACACAGGCTGCAAGTCAGTGAAAAGAAAGAAAAAACATTTAGAAATATCAATCGTATGCATACAGCAACGAAACAAAGTGAAAAAAAAACACCGCTGCATCTTCTTTTTTGCACTCAACTTTTAAAGAAAACAAGCCAATGATGATGATAGTAGTAATAAGCCGCCGGAGAACCATTACGTAAAACTTGTTTGAAATGAATATATTATATTTATAATATCTTAAGGCCGCTGGCAAAACGCCGATGACGCAAGAATCTCACCGTCAGCGTGGGGCGTGCAGTATACATGTAGATCTATATAATACATGTACATTTAGATCTACATGACGTAGATATATACATTTTCTTGGAGGAGAAAACTTGTATCCCCCAAAGCTCCTTGTATCGTCGCCCTGTACCTAATGAACATGGCGGTAAAGGATAAAAGAGGGAAGGGGTGGTGGTTCGTTCAAAGGAAAGGCTTAACCCTACGCCTGATCTTATCGCATGGGCCCTGCACTGTGTGGGAATGTGTTCCCGTTGTGGTATTCTGGCAGGTAGACGAGGACGAACGGTGAAGTTGGAAGGTCGGTTCGCCGGCATGGCGCCTGTGGGTTAAGGTTGGAGGCGAGGCTAAGATGCAACTCTGAGCTGGTTGCGCCCAATTTGGATTGTTGCTTGGGGTGTGGTTGCAGATTGGATTAATTGGCGGTTACCGAGAGAGAGAGAGAGAGAGAGAGAGAGAGAGAGAGAGAGAGAGAGAGAGAGAGAGAGAGAGAGAGAGAGA
>JBDFRD010097719.1:0-24847 GCA_039654405.1 Bullina lineata
CACAACACGGTCACCTCCCGGTTTCGAACCCTGGACCCTTGGATTAGGAGTCCAACGCTCTGACCATTCGGCCACCGTGCCACCTAATCTGATTATACTTGGTATCAAATTAAAGTTGGAATACAGATTTTTCTAACAGTGAGCATAACTCAAAAGTGTGAAAAAAAGTGCACTCAAATGTCGATTTGAAAAATCAAGTCACAAATTCTAATCCATGTAGTGGACTAACTCTGAAACACTCAATATTTTTCTGGATTTTGCACTTATAATACACTCACCCTCAATTGACTATTCTCCGTTTTCAGTGCTGCTACTTCAGTTTGGGCTTTTCGAAGATCATGTTGAAGCTTCCTTGCTTCGTCACTTGTACTCCCTGGGCTTGATTTCTGAGTAAAGAAAGATGGAATCAGTAATGAAAAAAAAATTAATTATGAACAGCTATTTCAGTCAGTTTGATCCAAATGGGGGTTGGTTTGCACTGAATTAGAATCAAAGGTTTTCATTGATAAATTTGAAAAATGAACAAAATGACATTGTACAAATCCCTATCCCGAGTAAAAAAAAAGTAAATGTTATTCAAATATTTGAAAATTTAATGATTAAATAATTATTCCTACAGTAATAATTAAGCAAATGATATCAATCTGAGCTTTTGAAATTATGACAAATGTTTCTGGTCAAGTGGGTTTTTCCTTTTTAAGTAGAAATGTCACTTTTCCATGTACAAAAGACAAACATCTAAACATTTTAATACAAGCACAGCCTACAACACAGAAAGATCTGGCAAGAAAAGTAAAAATCTCTCTACAAAAAATTGTTGCAAAGACAGCCAAATAATCTTTTGACACTTATGGAGAGAGAATGCCGCACTCACCTTTGGAGACTGGGTATCAGCTTTCTTTGTGGCAGACTCCTCCACTGAAGTGTCAGCCTATAAATAAAAGAAAACAGCAACTTGAAACACTTCGTAAACAATTTATTTAAAGGGAAAAAAATGACAATTGGTGCCCATGGTAGTTCAAAGAATATCCCCCCCACCCACAGTTTGAGTAAAAAGGAAATAGCAGAAATGAAAGAATTAGAGGCCTTTTTACGAGCTATTGCATTGTTATTTTATTGTATCTGACAATGCAAAGAACACATTCACGATACATTTGTGCCTCTTGAAAACAAAAGGAAACTATATAAATTCAAATGTTTATTAAAAAAAAAGAAGAGAAGGGTTTTAGTTCTTTAGTTCTAGACAGTACCTTTAAATTCATGAGAATATCATACAGACATGGAAAAGAGAAGCCTGGTGAGAACATGTTTAATCTGGATCCTGACCCTGATATACTATCGGGTGTTGCCAAAGATACTCGATCAATTTTGTCAACTTCGTCTTCTAAAATTTGAATACCGGTAGCGGGTTCAACATTTTCCTCCTCGGTATTTGAATTTAAATAAAAGTCAATTGCTTTACTCACAGCACTTGACCTAGAGGGCAACGCATTGACAGATGTAGAATGCACTAGATTTGACAACTCTTTAGAAGTAACAGAAGCAGATGTAGATCTAGGTGAGAATATGCCTTTGTAGCCAAGACTTGGTCTGAGAGAGATCTTCGCCTCTTGGGTTTTTTTAAAACTGACATCAGTATCCACTGCGACATCAATCAAAATAGCAGATAGCCTGCAGGCCGCCACAATCTTTTCCAAATCGAAGGGATCATATTTATGTACAGAGCTGTGCATAGCAGAGTCGCACAATGCTGAGGACTTTTCATTCTGAATATTTTTAGATTGGATTTTTACTTCTTTGGACTTGACCTTCTTTTTTTTGATGACAAGAAAACCCATTTTGTGAAAACTTAGACGTATTTGAAAATAAAGAAGTCACAATTGCATCCAATTAAGTTAAAACAAAAATACTGATAAAAGCCTCACAATAACTGACAAAGAACTCATACATAAAATAATGTCACATGAAAACAGCATGTTCATTAAAAGTACATATATGTGAAAGGGCAATGGAAATTCCCGCAAAGTTTGCTTTGACCAATGTCATGCAATTTAATTCACATTAATGAGTACCCATTAAGAATATATAAAAATTTTACTGTGATGCATTGCTTAAAGCTATTTATCCATTTCTGATAAGTAACAAAGTTATGATTAACACTGTATTATAGCAAAATGTGACAAACAATAAAGGCTCATTTTCAATACATTTCAGCAAACACTCATCCGTTCCAACTCAAGTGAAAGACAACTTTCATCCACTATGTTAAAGTTACAGTGAAAAAAAAAGTTATTATCATGATAATGTGGCAAACCATTGTCAATGATAAAACTGATAGTAGTAACAAGAGTGAGTTAGCTTCAGAAGTAATTTTTCGGAACAGGCACCAAAGCACTGTGCTGTCTGTCCCTAAGGACTCTTTTCTTGCACTGAACCATACATGACTAAAGTAAGCCCTTTTCAGTGAATACAACCATCATACACGCTGCTCTCACAATCTGAAATACGACTTGTACATTCAAAGAATTTTATAAAGTATTACAACAACTTGGTAACAGTATCAGTGTAATAAAACCTTGCAGTGATGACCTTATAGTTAAAAAGTTCTAGTCTGGCTGCCAGCAATATGTACCTGGACAAGAAAAATAGCACTAGACTATATTCCAAGAAAAGTCACAAGTAAGAATTAAAAAAAAAAAAGCCAGATATTAAACATGAATATTTTAACTTTTACTGAAACTAAACCATATGGTACTGGACTGAAAAAAATTGTAACCCTCTCAAACAATTTTTCTCTACATTCATGTCTAATGATTTCGCATCTGATTCACAAAGTTGATTTGAATTTTAATTGGATTTTCTCAATCAAAGAACTAATCACTTCAGATGATTATGTATGTAATTCATGAATTAGGTATAGCAAACAACTAGCAAAAAATACGAATAAATTTACAATACAATTACTGAATCCTGTGAATGTTCTAAAATAACATTTCAAAGTGTTTTTCCCCTTTCCTCTGTTACTGACTACGCATTTCCCAGTAAATGGAACATCCAACACAAACACTCCAAAACCCACCATCCTCAATGTTTATTCTAAACTATCAGTTTCCATTTCATGTTTATTAAATATCATCCCCAAAAATGCTAAACACTGCTCTTAGATATGCTGATCCCCCAAGGAAAAGATGAGAATATGTCTGGAAAAAAAACTCAAAGCTGAGCTACTATCACCAGTAGCTGGGCCCAGGTGCATGAGACATTTTATGATCATCACTGCAAAGACAAAGTACTTATACATTAAACATTTTTGCAATGTTAAAGAGAGCAATACTGGAATGTAGATCAACAGTGTTAAAATTTGTTAAAATAAACCTCGTCACTAACGAGTAAACTCGGGTAGGAAAAAGCATCTTACCATGGCAGAAGTCTAACGGTTCACAAAGAATACAACGGTGTAATATAATATAACACAAGCTTTGAAGTGACAAGAATAGTTCGGACGCACAAAGACATTTGAAAAAGCACTGACTAAAAAATTTACACAATCAAACGCACAACTCAGGGCTTCTCAGAAAATGAAATGCAAATTGTCCACAGCATGCAGCCATCTCATGGTCAAGCAAAAACGCTACTACAAACAGATAGACACAAGAGTTTGATGTTCCCAAATCTGGCTAAATGAAGCCATTTGTACAAACATTAGCTAATCACGTGCCAATAATGATGATGAAAAAACCCATAAGACTTCGACAAACTAGACAGACATAAACACAAGTTTTTGCTAAATTTTTCATAGATGGAAAGAACACAAAACATTTTATGAGATAAAAACTTTGGGTTTATAATTTTAAAGTACTAACCCTTCACAGGGACAGAATGAGACAAAACAGAGACAGAACTAATCCATATGTTCAATGTATAAAAAGAAAAAAGGTCACAAAACTAGCGAGTACATTTAATTTTAACCACATCCTTCGTAAAATTTGACCATTGTGTATTCTCAAGGGAGCTGAATTGGTAGCCTAGTAAAGTTAGTTCGAGGCAGGTATCAGGCATAAATAAGTAATCCAGTCTTCATTATAAATAATTAGAAAAGCAAAACCTTCATTAAAAGAAGAGCGGAATCAATCTGAGTATTGCTAGGCACAGA
Organism: Bullina lineata; assembly: GCA_039654405.1. NCBI lineage: Eukaryota > Metazoa > Mollusca > Gastropoda > Bullinidae > Bullina > Bullina lineata. The sequence goes on from JBDFRD010097719.1 coordinate 4,154, forward strand.
TACCCTCCAATCAAAGTAAGATGCAAACAGAGTGTAAGCATTTTAATTAATCAACAAGGACAATAGTATGCACATTCAGGTTAAAACAAGAGAAGATGGGCATGAATATTTATACTGTACAGTACCAGATTATCCATGTGTAAAAATAAATGTTACCAGTGAAGACACTAAAAACATAATAAGTAAATTATCACAAATCAGGGACACAAACAGTCAATCCTTTATACATCATCAAAATATACCTAGAAACCCTTGGCACCATTCACCTATGGAAGGTACATTTTGCCCCCAAGTTGTACCAGGACAGCAAAAAAGAAAAAGGAAAGATGCTTTTTTAAATAGTTTCAATAAATAAAGTCAAAAGAAAGGCACTGCATAAACAAAACAAAAAACTTGGGCTGTTTTTAAACAAGTTTTGTGGTGATGAAAATCTAGGTTTCTTCTTAATTAGGAAAAGAAACCGAATATCATTTTACACAAATTAACATCTAAAGTAAATTTTAAAACCACTTACATAATGGGATCCACCTTCTGCTGTGTCATTAACATCTGATTTGAATGCTGGTGTGGAAGGCAGCTCAAACACACATTTCAGCTTAGTGTCCATGAGACTTTCTGGTGGGGCATCCTTCCACTGAAAAGCAACAAAACTCACTGAATACTTCTTTCAAGACAATGTAAAGAGAACACCTGATTCAAAACATCAAAATTCACATCCTTCACAAAATGAAAGTCAGTACAGTAATATATCCCGATAACTCGACATCAGTAGGACCATGGAATTAATGTCGAGTTATGACACAACACAGCAACCAACATCCCCATGACCCCGTTTTGCTTGCAAAGGGAGGAGCTAATTTGACTGACATCACCTTGACCACTCCAAGCTTTAATCCCCCCAGCCTATTCAAAAACTGTTACGTTCCTAATTTGTGTATACAGCAGTTAGGGGTTGAGTTCTTGTCTGACTGACAGCCCCGTTTTATTTGAAGAAACACAGAGAAAAGTTAACCGGCCTCCTTTGCTCTCAGATACACGGCAGATTATGAGGAATAAGTGTGAAAAAAGTTTCCCTGGCATCTAAGAAGCTGCCAGCGTCTGGTATCAGGAACAGACTGATCAGAAATTCCCATGTGTAAACAATAATTGCTGGACCAGCGAAGCAAAGTAGAATATAATGGAATAGTGTGAACTGGACAGTTATGCGTCGCAAGGCCAACGATTGTGGAAAATGCAGCACAACAGTCGTGTGGCCCGCAGTTTAGCGGAAATCACTGTGCATTGGTTGAGCTGCATGAAGTGAAAGGGTTAATTTTAAAAAATCCAATGAACTACGAACGAACGAAGGAGGGGGAAAGAGGGAATACTGAGCTGGACAGTTCATGGGGGAATTAAAATGCGGTCAGCCTTAGCAGGGAATGTTGAGACGGGGCTCATGGAAGATCAAGATATGAAATATTTTTAATGGGATTTTATAAAGACGTTGTTGGGACTATCAGTTCATGTCAAGATATGTGGACTGCACTGTACAATGTTAAGATGACTAAAACAAAAAGAAAAAAAATAAACGACTTTTAACCTTAACACCTCTTTTTAAAATGTGTGCCAAAAGCAATATACAATTAGGTGCAGTTGATTACATTGGAAAATCAACCCACGTACCAAAAATGCAAAAGAGGAATTATTATGACTTACTAAAAGTTCTTGGCTTTCAACAACATGGTTTGGAGCATACATGGACTGCACCATAAACTTGTGTTTATTCTTTTCATTTGGATCATACTCAAAAGGCTGAAGCATCACTGCAGACAAAAGAGTTTTATGCACATGACAAAAAATTGATGAAATGCAAAATCAGTGAATCTAATTTATCTTTTTTATCAATTTCTCAATTTTGTATAATGCAATAGATTGCTATTATATGCACATCATCTTATTTAAACATTTCTAAAAAGGGAGTTAAAATTAAAATGTCTATACATTACATTATACCACAAAGTTGCTAAAAAAATAGTCTTTCTTATCATGTATTTGTTATTTGGTTACACAGAAAATGGAAAACCAACCTGCAACAGCAATCGATGTTTTAGGTTCAAGGATGCCACTGTTTGGTCGAACACAGTAACGCTTTGGAGCAGTAGTTTTAACTTTGAAACATATTCTTCTTTCCGTGGGATTTGACAATTTCAAGTCTGCAGTAACCACTTCTGTAAAAGGCCCTGATGAGATAAAAAACAAAAACTTGATATGAATATTTGGAAGAACATACGCACAAATGATAAAGAATCAACTACATAATCTAGAACTGAAATAAATCAAATTTTTCTTGATCCTCTAAGTACTGATCACAATGAATGATGTCATGATTAAGCAGAAAGTTCACACAGTCTACATCATCTACACTAGCCAATTTAATCACTTTGTCAACATTTTCCCAAAGAGTCTGGGTTTATCAGCCCATTTACAGTTCTACGGCAACATCTCGTTATCAATGATGCCAAAATGGTCAGCATGTATCGTTGTTCATTCTAAGGAGGATATGATCTTCAGCAGATCTGAATTAAACGGGCTGATTGCCATTTTCAGTTCCACTTTGAACCCTGATCACCTGTGCCTCATTTGACCCTCGCCTACCGTGGTTTGTCAATCTGATCTGGATCTAGATCTAAATTATCAGCTGGGGTGTCCTAATCACTACTAGAAGCTTCTAACATGTCATTGGACTCAACTTCTAAGTCATTTTCATGATAATCAACATCTAAAGTCAACTTGTCCTCTTCAGAATCATCGTAAATAATACCGGGTAGCCCTTATATCCACCACCCTAAATCTTCACTTCATGGTAAAAAAAAAACTGCAATAAAATCAATAAAAACACAACCAATGCTTCAAATCATGGAGGCTGACATCTTGTTTACTTTACCACAGAACTGACAGTACTTGCTGATGTCAAATTTTTTCCTTATTTGTCTTTGTACACACTGTTAAATTTGTGGTAACATCAATCCACCGACATATCGGTGTCACGGGATATGGGCATGGAAGAGCTCGATATATGGGTGGATCAAGTTCAAAGAGTTAATTCATACCTGCCTGGGGAGAGGAAAAATGGTGTAGAGTATCTTTCCCATAGGATTCAAACCCAACTTTGGATTGGAAGTCCAAAGTTTAAAATGATTCAGCCACTGCTCCACAATTGTAGAGTCTTACTTATTTTTTATAAAAAAAAACAACCCCACATAAAATGTTCAGACATGGAAAAAGAATCACACTCATGGGTGCAAGCATGTAGTGTTCAAAAAGCCTGCAAGCCAAGACATTTTCAGCCATTTACTCTCAAAAAGCCTGCAAACTTGCAGCAGACTACAAGATCAATCGAGTTCAGTTGGTGCAAAAAGCCGGCGACGGCTTTCTTGTGAACTCAATTGGCCGGCATGCCGGCTACAGCCAGCACTCTTGCACCCATGATCACACTGTTATCTTTGGTTGGAAGGTTTTAAGCAATAAAGTTAAAAAAAAAAATATATACATAAGAATCTGATATGGCCAGGCACAAACTTGAGACTGCCAAAGATTTATTTACTGTGCACAGAACTATTACTTTGAACTACAGTGGTCTCCGCCTAAGAACCCGCCCCTCGGGAGACATGATTATCGTGTTCTTAGCCGGATTGAGCTCTTAGGCGGATTTCAAAGGGGGGTAAATCATGTATACCATAATAGCCCCTGTTTCTTGCCGCACTAGTTGAAAACGGGCTCTTATGCGGACAGATTATACAGGAAAATTCCGTTTCGCGAGAATGGCGGGTTCTTAGGCAGAGACCACTGTATCTTCATGGTATCTCCAACTTTTTAGATTCCATTTTGTAGGTAGCATGGTCCATGGCAAATTGCAACAAGTAAACTAATAACAGTGACTACTGACAGATACTAAGACTACTCGTCATGCCCAGTTGTCTGCCACTCTTCTTAAGCCTGATAGAGCATAAGCAGGTGAACTGGAAGTTGTGAGCCGGAATGATGACCTAGTTTTCAACTGTGTGGTCGAGAATGTGCGTCTGGTGCCTGTGGCAAGAGTGACTAACACCACCTTTATCGATCAATAGGCTTACTTGGCCAACGAAATACTGAAATTTCATTGTCTATTATTTATAGACATGGCTCAAGGTTACATTCTCTGTTTGAAGACAGTAATTTTCCATTACAGAGATTGAGGTTAGAAGCCTAATATGGCCACCCACACTTCCCGGTTTGGATGGTGCGAGCCTAGTATAAGGCACCCGCTCTTTCCACTCTACTCTTTTAGCAGAAACCTAATATTATACTGCCAGCTCTTCCAGGGTTAAACTTTTAGTAGCATGGAATATTACAACTTCACTTGACCATGTCATGATGTCTACCTTGAGACAGATCCATCTAGATCTAGATCTATGGAGAACACTTACAGGTGGATTTTAAGTATGTGTCACTATCACTTCCATGTGACCCAGAAATTATGGATTCAATTAACTAAATGATCATGCAATTGGTTGAGAACTATTAACAACTAGTACTTTGCTCTCTAATTTTACAGTTTGATGCCCACTGGCTCTGAAATTCAAATTAATGTAAGGCTGTCTACCTAGATTCTAGATTTCTAGATCTAAGTCTACAAATTGATTTCTTGTGTATGTCTAAATTTGCAACCATTTCATGATGCTGACAGGAGTGGGAAGGGGGTGTAGGCTATATAGAATCTAGATCTACCTATATGAAAGACCCCATTTTCATTGTGCTTCCATAACAACTTCTGACAGCTGGTAATCCCATGCAGATTATAAAATAGATAATGTTGAACTTTTTTAGTGAAATTGATCTGAAGAACAGACTAACAAAATTTTAGTCATTCCTGACTCACACTCCCTCTCTGAACTCTGGGCATTGAAACACCTGTCCGTTCCTCCAAAACATTGGAATAGAGTCACCTAAAAGTCATTGTTAGATTAAAATTCACCCAATTCTTCCACTCTCCTTTACCACAAAGATCTATCGAGAATCTACTTGGCCACAGGTCTAGGCTAGATCCAGAATCTATACACCGGCATTCATTGGGAATGACCAGTCAGAAATTAAAAATAAATGACAGACTACAATCTAAATGTATGCTCATTTCAGTCAAGATGTCTCACAACATGCAACCAACCCTTGAATCGTAGTTCCCCTGAAGGTTCCAAAAGCAGAGCCTGCTCTTTGGTGGCCATGGTGTACGTTATTTTATACACGAAAGACAGGTGCCAAATTTACTCTGACCGAGAGTCAGACATCAGCATCTGTTCCTACTTCTTCTTCTTCGTGTAATTGCGCATGCGCAATGCATTCAGTCCGAAAGCGAGACGTTTTTCCGCAGTAAAAAAGTGAAACAGGGCAACACATAGAACAATGATATTATCGTATGATATTGGTTCAATCAAAACAATCAATCAAGGAACAGTAGTTAAGATAAAATTATGAAAACAAAACTGTTGTATGTTTTAAAATTATACATGAGTCGGTCGCATAGGACATGAAATCAATTTTAAACTTTAAAAACAATACTTGTTGAACACGGAACAAAATATAAAAACTGTCATGGCGCTTGGAGATGGTAAACAACTCAATGAAATCATGAAATACTGGATCTAGATCTAGACGTCTAGATATCTAGGTAAACTGTTTTATAATATTGATTTGTGACGTAAAAATTGCAATAAGTGTGATTTTGTAATTTGAACAGATAAAAGCGATATCTGTAAGCTCGAAATAAAGCTGCGGATTAGAAGTACTCTCTCCAACCGCAAGTCAACTGAACAGTAGTGAACATCAAGTGAATCAACTTGACTCACTATTATTGACACTACCACTAAACTAATACTAATAATAGAGTAGTGACGACAGTATTCTGAGTCTTGTCTTTCTTGACTGAATGAAATGACTTACTTCACAACTTTTTTTTAACTGTGACTCATCAACTAATCTATCTAGAAATCTAGATCTAGATCTACTTTCGGCCTTAGATGACCAACACTACAGTCTGAATTGAAATTGAGCAAAATAATATTCTGGTCTGGGATTAAAACAATGGTCATTGAATATTTGATTTGTCTTCTTGATTTGAGCCATGCCAGGGCAAGTCTTCATTTAGCATTTACTCCCAGATATTTAAGGTTTGGATATAACTAGATCTAGATTCTAGATGTATAGCCTAAATGATCATTCAGTGGGTCGAAACGAAAATATCGTGAAGTAAGCATTTTTTGCAACCAAATTGTGTAGTAAAATACTCTATGGCTCACAAAAGTAAACATGATTTCACAATTGAAATAACATTTATTTATTAATGCCTAGATATCTATTTGTTAAATTTTATGCTCTTTACAAGCGGAAATGGCCTATAGCATTTGTAAACCAGGAGGGATATTTTTTTTTCTATTTGTTTTTATTAAGTTCAGAAAAATAAACAATAGGCCTATTTCCTGGTGTCAGTAGCACCAGTCACTTTTTTTTTTTATTGAAGTCCATTTTGATTTTTGACAATGAAAATCTTTTTATCTATATTATCGTCCTTCCCACCTCGTAGTACTGAGGCCAATAAAGGTCTGTTGTCTTATGAGGACTAGTCTTTCTGTTGATTTAGCGTCTAAATCTCTGTGCCAGGAATTCTTGGGACATCCTTTTCTGTATTTTCCTTGAGAATTCCTTTTAAAGGCTTATCTCATCATTTTATTTGGTCTCCTACTCATTTCCGTCTGCACTTAAATAGTTTTTGAAAATATTATGCTATAAATCTAATGCTAATTTCACAACCACCACAACCTCTCTATTCAATATAACATTATCCCAAGAATGTACGTTACAACAAAACATAGATTTAAAAAAAATGCAGTACATTGTCACTGACACAGTCATCCTACTAAAAATCCTTTGTGTCATAACCATACAATCTTCCTGTTTTATCTGATTTGTAGGCTGTATGTTTGAACTAGTTCAGGAAAAGGAGATCTTACTGTAGACCACAAGGCAAAAATGGAAAAAGATATAGATGACTTGTTGGATGAGGTAGAAACAAAGTTTGTGAGAAATACCAAACAGGAACCCAAAACCTCCAACTCTAAAGGGGTATCAGCATCTCGGAAAAAAAAGTAAGTTTGTATTAGATCTTCATTTAAGTATAATAAGAAAAAATTGCCCTGTCTTCCTTTCTGGCATTGTTCAGAGTATTGAAGTATGTGGAATAAGAACTGGATTAATTCATATTTATTGATTTGTTTACTGAAATATCTTGTTTATTGGTTTACACCTTTTTACCATAAAGAAATAATAACTGCAATTGGATTGTGTAAATCTGTTTCTGTACAACATATTTCTTAAGTAAGAAAGTTATTCCTACTCTATTGTTGTATTTTAAAAATGGTGAGATGTCTTGACAAAAGAATTAAAGTAATTGAAACATTTTACTAAAATCTTTAGATTGAAAGTAAAACATACAGTATAGTTGTAATAAATCATATACCACTGTCTTTCTGTCTGATTTTCAATTTTTCTATCCTTTAAAAATCTTAAAGGCTCAAATTGGCTCTTTCCATCTGATCCCTTTTTTTTCCTAAATAAATCATTTTTGAGAATATTTTCTCTTTAAATGTTTCTTCATAACGTTTATAACAGGGATGGGATTGATGAAATGATTGATGGAATACTTGACTTGGATCTACCTGACGATCTGAAGGATGTAAAGGTGATTTGAGTTTTAGGGTGAAACCATACCAATGACGGATGCGGCGACCTGACAGCTCCGTCTTTTGGGTGAAAACAGAAGGCACAGACGAAATGCAAAGAAAAAAGAGAAGAGCAGATGTACCCATACCAAGACCGACCATCCTGCCACGTCTCGCTCGGGCTGGCGCGACGGCCCAAAGACGGCGGTGTCGGGCATGCTGTGACAAGGGCAATAGTTCTAGAGATCATTTCCCCCATTTTTATCTCCCCTTTTCTGCCGTGTGTCTAAAAATAGACATTTTGTTGTCAAGTGCTGATTTTTTTCCTACATCTAGACAGGCATTTCTTCTCCAGTAGACCATAGGCCTACATAAGTACAAGATGGAAGACGAGAATTTAATTGTAGCGGTACAAGCACGACTTGCTATTTACAACAAGACTTGGTCGTAGTTGTTGTATGGGGTGGACCAAAAATCGTCTTTGGTAACGTTGCCGCCTTCTTTTTAACCACAATAATAGCAGCAACTTTCTTCTCGTGCTTCACGTCATTTTTAATAGACAGCAGTGTCTGACCGCCGGGTTCCTGAGGCGGTATGGGTAGCGCAGCTGGCAAAAACGAAGATTTTGATGTCAGGTCGTCGGGTCTGTCTTTGGTGTGGTTCCACTCTTAAGCTGTGTTAGAACACATGGTCTTAAAAAAATGTGTTATTATCATTGCTATTGCAGAATAAATGGAGATATTTATTTTATTTGAAACATAATTCTCAAAAGCACGTGTCATTTGACAAAATAAACACTCTTTTATGCCATTTTTTACTAAATTTGCCGTGACAGTGAGATTCATTCTTTGAGTTTTTAACGTGGAGCGTGAAAGCACAGCCGCTTAAAACCTATGGACTGTATGAAGTGGATTTTTTTTTTCTTTGTGAATTTACATATGTGAAAACAGTCTTCAAAGTGAAGGAAAATGTCAAAGAAGCTAGTCTTTTTGCAACATTCAAATCAAAACAAAAATCCATAAATCACCCAGTTAACTGTAAAGATTCTTGAGTTAGCTGATAATCTGAACAATATATAAAGATATGTTATCGTCTCTATTTCTTCCTCAGTGAGTTTTGGGTTTAACACTTACGTTTATGATGAAAACTGAGATTATAATAGAGGTACAGAAAATAGAGAAAATTATTAGCATCTTGTGTGGCGCAGTGGCTGATGGTTAGAGCATTAAACTCCTAATCCAGGGGTCCAGGGTTCAAATCTGGGAGGTGACCCAGTTGTATCCTTAGGAAAGAAACTTTACACCATTTTTCCTCTCCACCCAGATACGAATTGGGTTCTGGCATACTCTGCTGGGTAGTAAACCTACGACAGACTAGTGTCCTGTCTAGGAGATGAAGTAAAAATCATCTGTTCCGCTTCACGCTATTGAAACCGGGATAAGATAAAGAGGTAGTAGGATTCTTTTGAAGATCAAGTTATACATTAGAGCCAGAGCTAGAAAGTAGCTCTTTAGATGACTCTTTCATGAATGTTTTCAAGGCTTTACATCGAGGCTCCATCGGTATGAGGTCCCACAGTGGAACTTAAAGGAATGTATAGAAACCAGGGAAGGCCTTGAGAGGTGGAGAAGAAATGTGTAGACAATGACAGGAAGATTTTCAATCAAACCTTTGATGCACAGGGAAAAATATCTTAAGATATTCTCTGTCTGGAAGGGGGAGATGTATTGATGATGACGCTGATGACTTCTGACATGGCCTGAAAAACAATGATTGATCATCGTGAAAAAAATATTATAAAAAGCCCACACATGATATTATATGAATGGGGTCTTAAGCTCTGATTACAGACTAGAGGTTGGTTCTCGAGCAATTGAGAATGGAGCTGTGTTTGCTCAAATGGAAATATTGTAGATTGCATAAAATGTGAATTCGTCAGAGGAGGGATGATTGAAGACTGTTGACCAAAAGTACTCTTAGTCCCCTTGATTTTGTATTTCTATTTCTTTGCTGAAGAATGGGGTTTGAGAGGGAGACTATCGTATCCCACAAGGATAATATCTTTGACATGACTAAAACAAACAGCAATGATATTGCTGATATAACTTACATACAGATTTAACACCGAAAGCACGCAAATCTCCCTGTTAAAACTGTTTCAGAATGTGGGCTATCGTGCAGCACACCAATTGAAGCAATGGATAAAAGCAAAGTTTCCTTTTCTTTTTATCAGTTTAACAAACATGCTTAGTTTCTGCAATGTAAGCCAGAACATTTACATTTGTAAGGGATGGAAACCATATACCATGAATAGACTTGAAGCTTTATGATTTCTTTTCAAATGTTCCAAATTCTAATGTTAAAAAATTGTTATCGCTAACCATAATTTGGTAGAGGTTTCTAATTAAAAAATGTAATGAAAATAACTTTTTTTGAAATTGTTGAATATTTAGATAAAATAATGACCTTCGATACTTTTTAGATCAGAAAAAAAAAGTTCCTTCAAGGCCTATGAGGTTGACAGAGCTGGAGCTTTTCCAGGTATCAGTCGTGTGAAGTGGAACAGATAATTTTGACATCATTTCTGAGACAGGACGCTAGTCTGTCATAGGTTTATTTCCCCAACAGAATATCAGGTACCAATTTGCACCTGAGTGAGGAGCTGAAAAATGGTGTTACGTGTCTTTCCCAAGGACACAACACAATTGCTGCCGGATTGAACCCAAAACCCATGGATCAAGAGTCTTACGCTCCAACCATTCGGCCACCACACCACCCTATATACTCTTTATAGAAATGTTTTTCTCAATATTTCTTGGTTACTGTAACATGCCATTATGTTCAATTTCTTACAGTGTGCGACAAAGGGTCAGTCTTCTGTGCGTGCAGCGCAGAGTGATATAAAATTGGAACAAACCAAAAAGTAAGTTTACATCCATAATCCAGGGTGTCGAGTTCAAGTTTAACTACCCTACCATGGTCATTTCTGGAAATGGCAAGCTTGATTACTCATAAGCTTTTATGACTGGAAAGGATCTGTTCATTATGTGGTGTGGGAGTGGGGGGATTTAAAATTGGCATTTTTACACCAACAGAAGATGGAAATTGTGAGTCAGTATGCTTTTTTTTGTGTGTGTGTGTGAATATAGTGCTCTGTAAGGGAAAGATTTACACCAGTAGAAAATGGAAATGGTGAATCTGTACGCTTTTCTTGTGTTTAAAAATAGTGCTGTGTGAGGGAAAGTAAACTGCTTGAATCTCTAAAACAGTCTCTGAGGAAAAAGACAGTTCTAGTTGGGATGTTTCTCATTTTAATACAACAACCCCCCCCCCCCCCAAAAAAAAAACAACCTAGCAAACAAACAAAACAAATTATATGTACTGGTGATAATAATCAAATAATCATTGAAATATTCTTTTGTAATTGTGCATTATCACATTTATTTTATGGTTTCTACAGAATTTGTTTTTTCTTTTCATTTTCAAGCTTGTCTCTATACTTTAATCAGCCTTTTAGAAGAACAATTTTGTTTCCTTATTCTCAGATGTTTTCCTGTTTTCCTTGGAGGAGCAGCTGATATCATGGGTCGAGGTTCAGGGGTCAGCAGTCGGTGAGTTATAGATTGGATGGAGAAAGGACTTCAAGTGTAAGAAAACTTAATTGGTTTTCCAATGTTTCTCTTATACGGTAGTTGTGTTTTAGAATGAAAGGAACTATTTTCATCAGATTTACTATGCAAGAGAAAAAAAAACCTATTTAGAACATGGCTCTTTTTGTCTTTTACAGACTGTCAAAGTAGCTATAGTGCTGCTTTGCCAGGGCCGACTCTTAGAAACGTCGTTTTGTCCAGAGGTGCTTTTCCTCTCTCGGTCATTCTAGTTTTATTCCCAAGAAAAGACATAGTCAATACGTTTGGGATTAGTCTGATCTGAGATCCGATATGACGGATCATTCAGAATGAGATGCATTAAACCTTCCATTAGAGATTAACCGTAACTGAATCGTAAAATTGATGAAAGAATGCTTGACAATGCCTGTTACTATCCCTCCCATCTGTTTCCTTCGCAGTTATATACATTGTATAATTAAAATGTATGTTTTTCTCTTAATATTTTTCAACAAGTAAAAAAAAAGTCATTCACAGCGAAAGTATAGTTTATCTTACTTCTTTATCTTCAGAGCCTGCGATATGCTGAGATGCACTGCATGTGACTTCCGTGTGTGCGTCTTTGATAATCTGGCCTGGAGCCAGGACACGGATTACCTATTTCTTCGTAATAATGTTCCCAATCTACAGAAGCTTCAGTTAAAGCTCAATAGGAAGAAAGGTATTATTGATACAGATGTGAATGGGTGGGGGAGGCTGAAAATTGAAAGCAAGGAAGTACATGAATTCCTTCACCGATACATTTTAACTCATATTTACCAGTTACTATTTGATCTGCATGACACATTAAATATAATATTATCTTAATTTATAACTGTTGTAGTCAATTCAAATGTGACAACATTGTCAATGTCAAATCTGTTTCTGTTTGTGGCTGTACAGAAGGTCTTGCTGAATTAGAGATCTAAATTATAGATAAGCAAGAATATAGATTCTCTGAACAATACAGCAGTTCAGTGAAGTTAATATGAGACAGTAAATGTAGCCATTAAAGTGGAGGTATATTTGATTTTGAACTCATTATATTCAAAGGTTAACTGTTTTCAGTAATATATTTTGTCTATGTCATATGCTTTCTTGAAAATGTATTATATTCCTCAATATATTATGAATCAGTTGTAGGACAGCCGCCTTTGTCTGAGAACCAAGATACAACAGTGTAACAGTTAACCCAGATTAAAAAAATTTAACAATAGGAATGTTTTGACTTCTGAGCATGAATATTATCTGATTGAAACTCGGAATGTTATCTGTGGCATTTTCTTTTGTCCTCTTCAGGTTGCCGAGCTTACTGCTGTCAGTGCAGCTGGAGGAACGTAGGGGAGCTAGCTCAACTTGCCGATCCAAACCTCAAATGGGTGTGTGGAAAGCATTCCTTATGACGTCGGATGATTGCTTCATTATTCAACACACAAAATAAGATCATTCATTTTTCAGTTACAAGCTTTATTGAAGGAGGGTGTGTGTGCAAATATTTGATTAAAAGATTAACTATGAGAAAAGATTGGAGGAAAAAATTAGAAAATGAAGAACAGCAAAATGGATAGATAGAGAGTGAGGTAAAATGAAAGACAGCAGAGAAAAAAAATGGAAAAATCGAGAGATTTGAAGACTTGTGAGTAGCTTGGATGTAAAATGATCATGGGCAAAATTTCTGCAAATTCATGTTTTTCCTTCTGTATATTTACTAATATTTAGAATCCCCCGATTAAAAACATGATAAAACATTGGATAAAAAAAAAATTTCTGCAGAGTGCAGAAATACCTTGCCGTAATTGCATGTAAACCGTAACTTCTAAGGGCTACCCGTAATTTCTTACGGCAAACCCGTTAAGTTGGCACATCTGCCAGTGTGAATAAAAAGTAACAACTACCAATTTTGTATAGGATTACATCATCGTAGCTGCATCATGTACAAATCTTTTTCATACTGTTTAAGACAAATTAATTGTGAAGATGAATATTGAACATGAACACCTTTATCATTACCACTGAAGTAGTTCATGAAATGTATGTACCATGTACATGTGGGGAAAAACTAGAATTGGGATACATGTGATAATGTTTAATTATTTTCCATTGAATCATTTTTCTTCGAATTTATTAGAATGGCGTTTAAAACATACCGGTCGTTCAAAGGTATTTCTGACACTACTGACAGGGAATCGAATCTTAAAAATTTTTTTACATCAAACATTGTCGTGAAAAGTTTTAATTTATTTTTCAGTTTGATTTCAGTATTTATTGTTACAGTGAATTAGCTTCAGACACAATCCACCCCGATTCGGTAGGAACATAAAATTTCGCCTCAAAAAGTGGTTTTGTCATCAAGATTGACAACACTTGAAAGTTTATTTTAAGTATTGGAAGTGTCCTGTGTTGATTTATTGACAGAATAGTCTTATATTATAATAAAGGTGTTCAAGTACCTAATGCTGTTGTAAAATTATGAGTTCCAGTCTTCTACTTTTACTTGGAGTTCCAGTCTTTTATTTCCACTTGCCAGTTGCATGCCAAATTTTCTCTTTTCATATTAATATTCATTTTTACCGTAATTCAAAATAATTTTACTAATAAAAAAAAAGGCCAATGTGAGTTCTTGTAAATCAATAAAACAGAAATATGCTGTACTGTATTTTCATACCCCAGGCATGTGAATGGTCGTCTTTATGGAGGACTAAATCTCAGTTCACCCATGATTTGGAATAGTGGTTTAACATACATTAATTTTTGAATGGCATTTATGACTGATTTTCCAGAATTTCGAAATGGTGAAACAGATCAGTGTGAACTGGAATTGTGTACATTTTTTATGTCTCTTTTTTGTTACACATAAATTGTCCTCCTTTTACTTTTACACTTATATTTTTAACAAAAAATATTAATGTCAATGCTTGTTCAGTATTACATAATCCCCATCACTAAATGAAATGTGAGACAATTTTGACAATGTCTTAATGTTGCTTTCCTATTTTTTTTAAATGAAAGACAATTTTTTTAAAATATTGATACCATCCCGATTGTAATTTTAATATGGAGTAATCTTTGAAGTTCAAATATATAGAAAGAAATATATTTGGAAGAAGCTAATTCACATGAAGGTTCACAATCACTTATTCTTCACAGGATGTCCCTCTAACAGTCCTTCAAAGGAGATTTTGTTAGTCTCGAATCCTTTCCTACAAATAATTTTGCAAGCTCCCCTAGGACATTTTGTCCATATTTACTGAATTCCCATTAAATATAGCGTCCATCTTTGTTGATGCTATTTTCTTTGCTTAACCCAAGTACTGCCCAACTACGCAAATGCGTCAAAAAAAAAAAAGAAAGTTAAATATATTTAAAAAAAAACATTGAATTCTCCAATATTCTTTGTATGATCCCGAAAGGAGAATAAAAAACCCCCGATCATTTGGTGCAATTGTCCCCATCGTGTATACGTTTAAAAAATTCCCTGGCACTCAGGCACATTCCATTGGGCAGTACTAGGGTTAAGACTTATGGTCACGAACGCGGATAAATCTAAACCAAGATGTTTGGGGGGATGAATTTAACATTTGATCATTCATGTTGCAGCTCAGAATATGTGCACACACTCACTAGTTCTTCTCCAAAGAGAACCAACAACCAACACATTGCTTTGAAAAAATGTTATACATATTCATATATATTTTTTCTTTATTTCTTCACATTCTTTACAAGGACCAAAGACACTTTTTTCCATAATGACATGTTTTCAAGTCTAAAATCTATAACTTGGGGTCTGCATTCAAACATTAATATGTGTGTGTGTGAAATGAAATATTATGATTTCCTTTTCATCTATCAAGCATCTCTAGCATGCAAAATAAAATTAATAAAGAGTGAAACATCAAACTGATTCATAGTTTTAATTTTTTTGGACTTGACCACCTTTAGCCATCAAAGGTGGTAAACCAGTTGTGCATGGAAAATAAAAATAAGAACATTGAACAAACTGAACACTGATGAGATTGAGTGATATATTAATATAAGATTTGCCTTTTTCCCCCTTTTAAGTTTGAAATTAATATTAAAATTTGTACTGTCAATCAATGTGCATACTAAAATAAGAATACAAAAGTAACACCTGACTTACATGTAATTATTGGTTCTTTTTTGATACCGTAAGTTTAAGAAAATGTACATGACTTATATCTCAATTTCTTTCTTTAATTTAGTAGAAAAAAACAAAGGTCCCGCTTTTCACCTTCCGATGACAAAATCCTCATCTAAAGAAATGTTTAGTAATTCAAAACTTAAAAATTAAAAGGGTTTATTACATGATCATCACTGAAAAATTGGGTTCTTCTATTAGCAGCAGCTTGTACACCATCCTTCCATTTCAATTTATTTTTCATCAAAAGTAAACTTCATATTCATAACAAAAATCACATTTCAATTACATTCACTGCTTGCACTCGTTCATGATACTCTCTTTCCAATTCAACAAACAAATTTTAATTCCCAAGCAATTTAAAAATTTCCGAAACATTCTTCCTTTCAATCAACTCTCACAAGCTTCCTCACACAAGTCTTTGGCAAAACGTTGCAGCTTCCGCTCATTCATAGACTCTCCGTCTTCTTCACAAATCTCCCTGGCTTTTTGCACCCAGTAGTCCTGACTTCGACTGAAGTAATCAGCAATACCTTCCCCATCTCTCCTTGCTGGGGCGTCGTCGAATGTGATTTCCATGCTCTCATCCGAGTCTGAATGAAGAAGAAGAAAAAAAAAAGATTTAAAACCAGCTGCTTGCTTTTCTCAATGATCCTTTCCAGTAAGTTTTTGCGCTGGTGTTATATAGGTTGACAAAAAGAAAAAATAGCAAGAGGAGGAATGGAGAAAGGAGAAAGTGATAACCTGTAATTGTTTGCATTAAAATTACACTGTGAACTCTTTGCTTACTCTACTTATGCCCTTGGAAACTCAGATTGCAGTTTTAACATCTTGATCAGCTGATGAAGTTTCCAATGCTTGTGCAGCCTTAAGTAAGTGAAAAGTAAAGTTCCTTCAAGGTCAATGAGGCCCATATAGCCGGAGCTTATCCTGATTTCAGTAGCATGAAGCGGAACAGATGATTTTTACTTCATCTACTAGATAGGACCCTAATCTGTCGTAGGTTTACTTCCCAAGCTGAATATGCCAGTACCCACTTCGCACCTGGGTGGGGAGAGAAAAAATGGTGTAAAGTGTCTTGTCCAAGGACACAATACGGTCACCTCCCGGATTCAAAAGCTGGATCCTTGGATTAGGAGTCCAATGCTCTAACCACTCAGCTACTACATCACACTTGTACAGCCTTAGGGTCTAAATAAAACAGAACCTTCATTCCAATCTTTAATCCTCACCATCATCGCTTTCCTCTTCCGCTGATCTTTTCTTCGACGCTCTTGCCCCAACTTCCTCATCCTTTCCTTCATCATCATCGTCATCATCAGTTCCAGAATCGTTCCACTCCTGTAACTTTCTGTCCTCTGCAATGATCACTGTCCATTCTTCCTGCTTGTGAATGTCCAGAGCATAGAAGTCAGCCAGGGTCAGCTGCTTGTCACCTTCTTCAAAGATGCCTCCATACATGAACAGCCGCCCATCACGGTACTGAGAGAAGACACATTATCAAAACTTTATAAAAAGAGAGTGCCTATGCAAAGAACATTATTGCACAACAGAGAAAAATTTCTCATACATGCATGCAAGAGGAAGAGTAAAAAAAGAGCCAGAATGGAATGCCAGTTCATATATACAAATAATATCAAGACTTAGTCGAACAACAAGATCTGTACGCATAACAGCAAGAATTTTATCAAGATCTATAATAAGAGGAAATAAATATGGATACAATTTAGTGTAGTACAATGTCTAAAATGCCAGGAAGTCTTATTAGATTATTAGACTGATTGAGGTATCTTCACTTCATGTGAAAACATAATATTAATCTTTGAAATACAAATATATATACTATTCAAGTTCCTTCCATGAGGCATGTAGACCCTTATCCTGATTTTGGAAGTGTGAAGCGAAAAAAATGTTTTTTTTTACATCATTTCTAGATAAGATGTTAGTCTATCACAGGTTTACTCCCTCATTAGAATATGCCAGTACCCAATATGCACCTGAGTGGGGAGCAGAAAACCGGGGCAAAGTGTCTTTCCCAAGGGCACAACAAGGTTGCTACCAGATGTGAACCGAAGACCCATGGATAAGGAGTCCTATACTCTAACATTTGGCCACCATGCCATACAAATTAAATATATTGTGACGGTACTTTAGGAAACTATGACAGACTAACTTCCTGTCTAGGAGATGATATCAAAATCATTTGTTCTGCTTCAGACTACCGTAAATGGGATAAGCTCTGGCTTTATGGGCTTCAACGAACTTTACTTTACTTTTCTAAAACATCACAGGTAAGCATTTTCCAAATGACTAATCTTGAAAAAAACAACAACAACTAAACAAAACAAAACACTACAACGCAGCTAAAATTTGTGGCGGAAAATTGCAGCATGTGTCCTTTTATATAGGGGCTGTACACAGTCAAAGATAGTGGTGCACAGTGCTGCAATTCGTATTGTATGGAATTAACGGTGAAATGAGTTAAGAGCCCACCAGTCCCTGAGTGCGAGACAACTTACAGTTAATGCTGTATTCATTCGCTGAGAGGGCCAAAACTGATCAACTTCCATGGTGGCCTCTGACTCACTTGCCCCTAGCTGGCCTTCTGAAGATTTTGAAGCCACGCCCTGCGTCACCATGAACACTCCATCGTGAGAGCTGTCAGCGACAGGTGCGTTGATTTGTAAACTTTCCACTCCCTCTTGAGTAACCTCCATCTCCTCATCAGCTTCTTCACCAATTTCTTCCTCCTCCTCTTCTGTAGCTCCCTCTTCTTTATTCTTCCTTCGTCTTGTTTTCTTGGCTTCGCCTCCTTTTGACTTTTTACTATGGATATAATTTTATATAAATCAATTAATGATTTAAGCACAGTATCAGCGACTAGAGCAGCTGGATTCTTAACCTTTTGTTTGAATAAAAACTGTTATTAAATACAGAATGATAGAGATATCGCAATGAAACATTTTACCTTGTAATAAAAGAAAAGTACAAATCTCACATGCACTAAGTAACATACATGTATATTAAATATGAGAGCACTTATCATTACTTGACTACGACAAAAATATCAACATAGTGTGTGTCATGTCAAGGCATCAATCGAGATGTAAGTATGCATCAAGTTATTAATCAGTTCCTATTTGTAAGAATTCTTCAAAAAAAGAATCTTGGAGAGATTTGTGTGCAGATTTATTGGATTTTTTTGAATCGCGAGCAAGATTAAATGTATACAGTTATTAATCAGTTAATAAGACATCCCCAAAAGAATCTTGGAGAGATCCGCGTGTTGATTTATTGGATTTCCTTTGCATAAAACACTTACCGAAGTTGAACCAAGGACCATTTTCCATTCTCTAGATTCAGTGAATACATCTCGTTGTAAAATGTTCCCTCCAGATCTTCATCATCATCCTCCTATTACAAACAAGAATACCAACTCTTTAAATATGAAATGCATGCATGTGTGTTCTAATTCATACTTTTGAGGCCAAGAAAAAAAAAGTTTTAAAAATCAGCTCGAGTTGGCAATGAAATAAAAAATATCTTGTTTTGTTCATTAAGCTCTTCACCTTATAAAAACAAGCAAAGAAAATGTTTTCCTGTTACAGCTTTAAGGAATCAATTCAAATATGTTCACAAAAGTCGTAATCAATATGTTCATTCACTCAGCACCATATGAAAACAATATGTCCTTGAAATTGTGATTAGCCTCAAAATCTTTCTGTTAATAAAGATATCAAGGCTATTGTGAATAGCAGGAAATATGGAAATACCATACATCAACAAAACTCGGGGACCGGAGATTTCTCAACCTTTTGCCAATAACCAGAAACAAATATTTACCTGATCAAAAACTCCTCCAAAGAGAAATGCCTTATTTCCTGGGACAACCACCCCTGACATTCCGGAGCGAGGAGATGGTCTGACACCACCCTGTTTAACAGGCTGCCACTTCCATTTGGGCGCTGCGTCACCGGCTTCGGCAGTTTCTCTTTTTTCTGAATGGAAAGAGATTAAAAAATTTTTTTTAAATTATAAAGAGCAATTGCCTCACTTTTGCTCATGTATCAGAACCCTAGTAAGTAAGTAGTAAAAGTAAAGTTACTTTAAGGCCATGAGACCCATAGAGCCGGAGCTTATCCCGGTTTCGGTAGCATGAAGTGGAACAGATGATTTTTACACCATCTCCTAGACAGGACGCTAGTCTGTTGTAGGCTTACTTCCCCAGCAGAATATGCCGGTACCCAATTCGCATCTGGGTAGGGAGAGGAAAAATGGTGTAAAGTGTCTTTCTCAAGGGCACAACACCGGCACCACTGGATTCGAATCCAGGACCCATGGATTAGGAGTCCCAACGCTCTTACCATTCGGCCAACGCGTCACCTTGATGACATGACGTGTGTTGAAATTTGGGCAGATGACATAATTGTCAACTTCCTTCAAGGCCAATGAGGCCCAGAGACAGAAATAAACAAGAGGAGAAAAAAAGGTGAAGAGGAGGAAGGGAGGAGAGGAGGAGGGGGACAAGGAGGTGGAGAAGGTGGAGAGGAGGGAAGGAGAGGGACAAGGAGGTGGAGAAGAGGAGTGGGACAAGGAGGTGGAGAGGAGGGAAAGAGAGGGACAAGGAGGTGGAGAAGAGGAGGGGGACAAGGAGGTGGAGAGGAAGGAAGGAGAGGGACAAGGAGGTACAGAAAGGTGGAGAGGAGGAGGGTGACACAGAGGTGGACAGGAGGGAAGGAGAGGGACAAGGAGGTATAAAAAGGTGGAGAGGAGTGAAGGACGAGGGACAAGGAGGTGGAGAAGAAGGAGAAGGAAGAAAAAGGAAAAGTAACAGAGGATATAAAAGACGAGAAAGGAGGAAGAGTAGGCAAATAACAACAAGCAGAAAAAAGAGAGGAAGGAGGAAGAGAAGGAGGAGAAAGAAGAAGAGCAGGAGGAGGGAAAAAAAAAAAAAACGACAGACGTGAAGGTCATTAGTGTGTCACCTTGAGCAGTTCTTTGACCTTGACCTGAAGTAGGCTGGGGTTGGCCTTGAACTCTTCTTTGAATCTGTCCACCTTGTCTGTTAGCTGCATGTGTGCCACTGGATCCGCCTCGTGGTTCCACGCGGTCGCCAAGCTATAGAAGAGGGGGGGGGGGGGGGGGGGGGGGGAGGTGGGGG
>JBDFRD010097720.1:0-13444 GCA_039654405.1 Bullina lineata
GAGAGAGAGAGAGAGAGAGAGAGAGAGAGAGAGGGAGAGAGAGAGAGAGAGAGGGGAGGGAGGGAGAGAGAGAGAGGGAGAGAGAGTTTAATAACATAATACAGTGGTATAACCAGTGAAAGAAGATATATTACACAGAATCCTACATCTCATGTTTAATTGAGAATTCTCAACCACTTGTCATTTTTTATTACATTTTCCTTGTCATTTTTGCTAGTTTCCAATGATCTTTGTCTGCCAGGTTGACTGTGGAGGAACATATCTGGTTCTATGCTCGCCTCAAGGGTAGCAAGACGGCCGATGTCCGAGTAGAACTGGAGCGGATGCTGCAAGATGTTGGTCTGCCCAAAAAGAGAAAAGAAAAAGCTCAGAATCTGTCTGGTCAGTTCTTGTTTTTAATCTTCATTTTAGTTCCAGTCACTTCCACATGAAAGCAGTCAAGCTGTGAACATCAACAAATTGTCTTTGACAAAATGATTTAAGAGAATCGTGTACAATATGCTGAATGAAATATTGGATTATTTTATTGCTGAGCAAGTTAAGTAGAATAATACAGCTGTGACATTGTGGCTTCCAAAAAGACCTCTTTGGTACAGACAAAAATCAAATTTTTTAAACTGAAACATCAAAGAACAGACTCAATTGAAAATGAAATTAAATGACATTAAAATATTTAAACATTAATTAAAAGTATAAAGAGTTAAGGAGAGGAGAAAATATATGGAGACAGATTAGGAACCTGTAAAGAGTTAAAACATGGAACAAGCTGTAATGTATTCAAACACAGGATGAAGCCTCTGCAATATTTGTTAATTAGGACAAAAATGCTTGTACCTCTCCATATTTTTTCTTGTGCCTATATTCTGTCATGTAGGAGGAATGAAAAGGAAGCTGTCTGTCGCCATTGCATTTGTGGGAGGCTCCCGTACTGTGATCCTGGATGAGCCCACAGCTGGAGTGGACCCTTATGCACGAAGGGCCATTTGGGAGTTACTTCTCAAGTACAGGACAGGTAAGTGTTTATTCTTTATCTTTATCTTTCTTCTCTCATTCCTAATTTTTCTTCCCTCCAGACGCTGGCTCATCTTATTCTACATTCCTATTTTTCATCATCCCACTCCCATCTCTTCTTCACTGTCTACATTATATTCCCTTGTCACATTTTTATCTTGGTTTTTCATCTTGTCTTTACTTAATACTATTTTTTAACAGTTTTTATATCGTAACTTTTCTTCATCCACTCAAACCAATTTTATCTGTCTTTCCTTAATACTGTTTTTTAACAGTTTTAATATTGTAACTTTTCTTCATCCACTCAAACCAATTTTATGAAAAGATACATACTTTTACTTGTATAATTTAAAATCCTTTTTTTTTGTTCTAATTGGCATAGCAAGGACTCTAAGCAATCTTTGTTTCATAAAAAAGAAAACGTGTAAAAACTGAAAGGCACATCATGTAATGATGTGTTAAACTGTCTAAAGCATGCGGGCTTTAATTGATAAACTGTAGTTCATTCAGAAAAGATTGATCATTATTGAAAGAAATCATGTGATACACCTTGCTTAAATGCCCTGTTTTTGTGTCAGGCCGCACGATCATCCTGTCCACCCACCACATGGATGAGGCTGACATACTCGGAGACCGCATCGCCATCATCTCCCAAGGCAAGCTCTGCACTGTTGGCTCCAGTCTCTTCCTGAAAGACAGGTTTGGAAGTGGCTACTACCTGACTCTAGTCCGAGAAGACAAACTTCTGGAGGGAAGTATGGAGGTGAGCTTGGCTAAAACAGTTCCTCTTTTGTTTTCAGTTTGTGGCATGAATTTTGAATTTGTTAGATGCAGAAGATCGTAACCAAAAGGGAGTGTGCACTGATGCAAGTTTACGTTTGCACAAGTTCACTTATAGATAAGTGTTGTTTGCTTTGTGTTGCAAGGCAGTGGGTATTAAAAGAAATTAAAAATTATCCTTCCAAAATATTTAGAAACATAATAATATTCTCAAAATTGCTGATTAGCCTCAAAATTGCTGATTAGTCTCAAAATTGCTGATTACTCTCAAAATTGTTTATTGGGTAATGGGGAACCCAAGATGGAGGATTGATGTCCTCTTTTTAGAACAGACAACATCAGAATTTTCAATTGCGTTAATTATTGTAATGGAATCATAAAGTGGTATATGTAAACGAAAGTATGCATGTATGGTGTTTATGTCATACAAAATATATTTTAATGTTCTTCAAAGATACACACAATATCAAATTGGAATGTCATGGCGATAATGAGCTTTCACTGAATGTTGGCATTCAGAAACTGTAAACTCATCCCTATCTTTGTAAAAAATCAATTACAACATAATGTTTTGTATTTTTCTGCAGTCTTCAGCTACCTCAATGCTTGACGCCACCTCCATGGACAGCCGTCCCTCCACTGCAGCTAGTGTGAGAACTGTGGTCGATGTCCAGGTCAGCAGGTTTAATCCTCTCTGATTAGCTTTCACTTGTAGAGTCTTACAGGATCATACAGAGAAATCAGTACATTTTAACAAAACAACCACATCAGGGGATCCTTGAAATATTTTATTTTCTTAGTTTTTGGTGGCTGAATAGTTAGAGTGTTGGACTCCCAATCTGAGAGTCAGGGTCTGACTCTGGGCAACTCTGCTGTATTGGGAAAGGCACTGCACTATTTTTCCTCTCTTTATTCAGGTGCAAATTGGGTACTGGGGAAGCAAACCTATTACAGACTAGCATCCTGTCTAGGAAATGATGTAAAAATCATCTGTTCTACTTTATGCTACCAAAACCGGGCATAAGCTTCGGCTCTACGAACCTTATAGGCCTTGAAGGAACTTTATCTACTTACTACTCTATATAGAGTGATTTTCTCGTAACATCCATGTATTTCATCCTCACTGTATTGCAGCCTGCTATTGAAGCTAATGGTGAGGATGAGGGCTATGATGAGAAAACAAACCACAGTGACTCGCCAACACCTCTTCCCAAATTTGGACATAAGTACATGGTATCAGGTAAGCAATCATTGAGCTGTCTTCATTGAGTGTATGCCTAAGCATGGTCAGGCTTTGTAATTCTTTCATTCTACGTTCACTATGGTTAAATTCTGGAAGCCTTTTCTTTAATTATGAGATGATGAGAGTGAGAAGGTTGAAAGCTAAACAATAATAGTTTTGATCATGAAGAAATGAAATTGGATATTTGTTTAAAATTAAAGACATATTCTTTCCACAAAGAAAAGGGGAAACATTTTTTTTCACATGATTTTGAAAAGAAATTTGTTTATTAATATGTTTGTGGGTGTCGTATGTCATTTAAGCATTTTTTTTTTTAATTTATGAGAAAGAGAATTTATGAAAGAGTGAGGTTGAAATACAAAGGATAAAGAAGCCCTAACCACTTTTTCTCTCTTTTCGATCACGCCTACAGGTTTCTCCCTGCCTCGTCTGACTGCCTTTGTAGAGAAGTTTGTCCCTGGGGCAGAGATGGTGGAAGACAACAGCATGGAGGTGTGCTTCCGATTGCCGGAGAGTGAAGGCCACGCTGTCCGCTTCCAGCAGCTGTTTGCTGCTCTAGAGGTGTCCCACAGAGACATGGGCATCTCCAGCTATGGCATCTCTGACACCAGTCTTGAGGAGGTAGGGGGGAGAGCTCTCAGCTTTGCACATTTCACACATTGTCACAGACTATTTGATTAGACAAGAACTGTTGTCATTGTCAGAGATTATTTGATTAGAAAAGAACATTTGTCATTATCACAAATTAGTTGATTAGAGAAGAACTGTTGTCCTTAAGCTGGAGTTTGTAGTTCGCAAGGTATAAGGGACTGCTATAAGTGATTTGCTTTTTTTCTTCTCCAGTACTCACTCTTAGTGTGAAGATGAAGTTTGATGATGAGACTTGCTTGCGTATTGCAGCGTTTTCTAGGTTAAGATTGAATGAAAATCCTCATAAACTTGCTCTTCTTCTGTGAAAAAGTGTCCTCTGTCTTAGTATGAGTTGAAGTGCTATAACTCCTTTCACAATCCTGTCAGACATGCTGTCTGTTGATGAACTATTTGATATGAAATTTTGAAAAAAGACACTATTTTGCATGTCTGACAATCAAGAGTAAATTATGTGAAAGGAACATAGCTCTTTATTCCATTTATCTAGGAAAACTAAAGTAAGCAACAACAAAAATCTATCTTTTCAAAGCCTTAACCTTTTGATCACCTATTGCATTCCTGATACTGCGCCCCCGCCCATCACCTGCTTGTCAAGGAAGGTCTTTAATTGCCTGCGTTCAGCTTTCTTGTAAAGAGAGTCTGCAAAATGTTGTCAAATTAAATATTTGTTTGAGCAGAAAGACAGATAAAGGGTGCACAGTACATTTAATACGTAACACTCATTTCAATTTTTTTGTCATAAGCAGTCAGTGCCTGGATTTTGGTTCTGTTACAGACTGTCAAAAGGGAATGAGGAAAAAAAAACAACAATGACTGATGTTAAAGTAAACAAAATGTTTGTTTCAGGTATTTTTGAAGGTGGCTGAACAGCACTCCACAGAAATTGATTCAGAGGATACGACACGGGCTCGCTTGGAGGAGATGTCTGAAGGTGAGTTTTTGGCTCCAGTACTGAAACATAGCGGAGAAGGGGGTGATGTGGAACCGAATTGCAGCTTCTATGGCTTTTCAGTGCATTTCTTTTTTGGAGCCTTTTCTGTGCAGTTGAAACAGATTTTAAACAAAGAAAAAAGAAGCAAGTAGGAGAATGTGGGACAATGCTTTTGACAGTTCACTCAGATTAGTTTCTGGTTATAGCATGGTTATAGAAATAGTTGTCATCCAGTTATTTTGGGCAGAAAAGCTCAGTCAGTAAGGCGTTTACTTTCTGACCACATGGTTCCGAGTTTGACCCCCGTTAGCGGCAGGATTTTTTTTCTGCAAACTTGTTGATCTTTATTCACCCCTGGCTCCAACTGGGTAGTGCAGAGTCTCAATGCTGAGCTCTATTGGAGATGAGCTATAAAATAGGAGATCCCTATTTCGATCGTCTGTAAAAGACAAAAAGGGCTGTACAGTTATTTAGGTAGATGACTTACTTTGTATTTAAGATCAACTTTTTTCCTATTTGCTATTATTTTAGTTGGTGGATATGTTATTTTGGCAAGATGCAGATTGTTCATGGGTTTCATAAGTCTCTTTTTTTGTTTGTTTATTTTTTCTTTTTATGAACACCTTCTGATTTGCACATTCACCTTTGTCCTTTATCTAGAGGTTTGTTCATCGTCACCTTTGCCTGCTGAATCAGGTAATTGAGAACAGAACAAGACCAGCCCATTTACCCTGTTTGTTTCTGGCTTATATTGCCCTTTCCTTTCTGTTTCCAACTGTCCTGTGGTATGGGGATTTCCTTCACAGTTGACTGCTCATATTCTACATCATCTTAACAATATATTTTAATGTGTTCTTGTCATATCTTGTGTCAGAGGCTCAATTTTTTTTGGAGTCAGAAGATCAATAACTTATGCTATCTGAGATTGAATTTGGAAAAAAAAAAAAAAAAAAAAAAAAAAAGCATTCTTTAATAATATTTTGTCCCAGCTGTGAGATTTTATCTCTTCAAATATTAAAAGATTAAGAAGGTAAGCTCTGCATTTCATCTGTAAGAACCCGTGAGGAAGATGCTTAGAGTTACTGGGACTAGAAGTTGGCACCACACGTCGGAGAAATGTGAGAAGTTATTTTGTGTCATTGTGAAAAGTATAATGTTCACGAGATATTTAAAGATTTAATGCAATGAAAAATAGTGATGTGAAAACTTAAGAATATTCCTAGTTTGTTAGCTACATTGACAGAAACTTCAGAAAAAGATAATGTCAAGCAGTAAAATCAAGATCATAGGAATACTTGTGTAATGTTGGTATTCCTAATTATATAATGGTTGCAGAACATGCTGCCTACACGTTTGCTCCTAAATTATTTCCTCTACCTCTGACCTTTCTTCTGGCTTTATTTCTGATGCTTACAAGTATTTCAGTCACGATCCTTCCCTTTTCCCACCTTTGTAGTGAAGACTTCATGGCTAGTTACTGCTTTGCTCACTCTCCCTGAACCTTGCACCATCCCTGACCCTCATGTGTGCCCATTTGTGATATTGCCTCAGGTGGAAAGTACCCTCGGTCCGCATCCAGGCGGCGGAGCAGTGGTAAGGCAAAGACCTCCCTGTTTAACCTCAACTACGGCTCCAACAGGGTCAATTCCATGGAACGACTCACTGGGGATGACAGTGATACAGGTGGGTACCTAGTAAAGGCCAGTTTTGAATGTTTAAAAAAAACAACATGACAGCAACAACAATAACAACAACAAATTATATTTTTCCCTTTTTTTCAGTTTCTAAGTTTCAGTGTTTCTTTTTCTTGTAATGACTCTACTTTGGTTCACAGTTACGATTATTAGTTATATTAATTTGTATTGAAGTTTAATCAAGAAATAAATAATCCTGTGTGTTACGTTTTTTGTGGTCTTTAGCTTCACTGTTTTCATGGACGCAGTTAGAAAGCTAGTTCATTTAAATGTGATTTCAGTATTGTCCTACATCCTACTTTACTCTTTTTTTTTTTTTTTAAATCTTTTTCTCTTGATTTTTCTTCTTCGAGTTTTGTCTTTCTCTCATTTACTTCTCTTTATGCCCTTCCCTCCAGCTATACATGTTACCACAGATATAAACTTGCGTATCGTAAATGATTAAGAATGTTAGTAATCTTCCTTTTTCATATTCAGTCGACACTGGAAAAAAAATTTGCTTGGAAGAGACTGAAATGCTTTCTGTAGTTTTTGTGGTTTTGGTCCAAATTTATTTTGTTTGTCCATGAATGAATTTGGCAGCAATCGTTTGACCTCAAAATGACTTCAGTTGAAACTAAACTGTTATAGTCAAAGGCAGTTTATCATTTTTTGAAATATGTTCCTCACTCTCCTTGTTATGAAAGGCATAAGTACATGTTGTTCATGAACATATATTTACCATAATATCACCCTTTTGACTTACTTGATTTTCAAGCTTCTGGACAAATCAGATATGGTAAAGAAATTTCTGTGTCTCCCATAGCCAACGCTACATTTTAGCTGTTTCCCTTGTAGATGTCTTCAATGGTCAAAATCAAAATGAATGCTTTCTGTACAGTCAATCGTGTACAAATTCCACAAATCTTTTGGAAAAGATTACAAGTGCATTGTTAAAGCTAATCATAGAAAAAGGAAAAAATCTATTGAAAAGTGCTCCAGATATGATAAATTCTTGCAACCATGAAGAATTCTGGGCTCGAAGAACTAAAACTTCTCTGATGATAACATTTTAAAAAGC
The DNA here is from genome assembly GCA_039654405.1 of Bullina lineata. Taxonomy (NCBI): domain Eukaryota; kingdom Metazoa; phylum Mollusca; class Gastropoda; family Bullinidae; genus Bullina; species Bullina lineata. The sequence continues at coordinate 7,371 of JBDFRD010097720.1, forward strand.
ATGGTAGAAAAGACATTGTTGTTTTTGTGTGTGTAATGCATGAAATCATTTGAGGAAATTGAATATGAGCACACCCTGAGTAAACCAGTTTGGAATTTGTTTTTGCATGATCAGAAGAATGAAGAAGAAGAAGAAGAAGAAGAAGAAGAAGAAGAAGAAGAAGAAGAAGAAGAAGAAGAAGAAGAAGAAGAAGAAGAGGAGGGAGACATTTAGTTGAATTCACCTGAATGGATTTTCTTTTAAAGTTATATGTAAAATACCTTTCTGAGAAACTAGTTAAGGTGAATACTGAATAAGAATAGTAAATGTAAAATTACATAAGTAGATACCTTGACTTACTTGACTTAATCCTGTTGGCTCCTTGTGGATCTTAGGGCCGCAAGTAGATACCAGTCTCAGTATTTTTGTGTGCGAGGACATCAAGCCATTTCTTTTCATCAAAGTATTGTTAAGAGCTTTGTCTTCAGTTGTTCAATTATTGAGCATACTGCACACGCCCATCTCCATTATTTCTAATTAAAAGATAATTGAGTTTTAAAATGAGAGAAATGATAATACAATTAATACAATGTAATATTTCTGCTGTTACGGCTTACATCCAATATGTTTAATGACTAATTTCTTAAGAGAAGCATACACTTTATAAACATTAAAAAAAGTGTAAATAAATAACAAGGAAACATTAAAAAAAAATATATATACACTTAACAGTGGACAATGTCAGAAAGCTTAAATGTTATTCATACTCTCATGCTTTTCTTCCCCTTTGCCTGTCTTGTTTTGTTTAAAAACTTGTATATAGTTCACTCCAATCCATTTGATGTGTGCTGCGTGCTTGCGTTCAAGATGATTTCTTAGAAATGTTTGTTATATCTGTGAATGTATGTGACTTGAAGTAAAATATTGGGATAAATGCAAAGAAAAGTAAATAAAATATTTGTTATTTTGTCATGTTGTATCAAATTCTAGTAATATGTCTTGGCTTTCACTGTTGTTTTAAATCAAGTAAATAAGTTTTGTTTCATAATAAGTAATTTTCAAGTGTGTTAATTCTGAGAAGCCTTCAGTTTAGATAATGTCAACTTTCTCCTTCTGTTTTTTTAACTGTCACATTTTGACCTTCATTGTACGAGTAGTTTAATGATAAATCATTTTATTTCCATCAGCATTGAGGTTTTTTATTGATTGCCCAGTCTGTTTGAAGTCATTGAAAATATGCGGATTTTTTTTTATCAGGGAAAGCAATAATCGTTTTGTTTGTGTGTAAATTTTCATCCTTTTATTTTACTCGTCATGAGTCTATGTTATATGTTGATCTGTTCAGATAGCTGCACACATTTCCACAATTTACACGATACTAGGCATCTGAGTATAGCATTAGTTTTACTTTGTGTGATGCTATAAATTTATCATGTTGTTTGGTTTCGTTTTATTTTTTTGATTTCTGAAAGTGAAAAGAAATTATTAATTTTTAATAGACGAGTGCCTGGTTTGAAAAGAAAAAAAAGAATGCTGTTGTACATTTTTTTTTTGTATTTTAATTTTTAATAAAACTGTATTTAGACTTTTTCTATCACTGCAAAATAAGAGCAAGTAAAGAGATGAAACAATAAGAGAAAAAAGTGTGAATCCTTCAAAAGATAATAAGATTATCCGTGCTAGTCTCATTATTATTGCTCAAAAGTCATCATGATTTCTATGATAACGATGCTTCAGTAGAACTGTACTGTCAACATTCTTGTTTTTAGAATCCATTGGAGCGGACAGCGCGGCTGAGACTAATTTCAGTGGAGCAGGACAAGCTGAAGTAACAGGAAGTAAACTTGTGCTCCGTCAGATGGCAGCATTGTTCCTGAAGCGATTCCATCATGTCCGGCGCAGCAAGAAGGGCTTCATAAGTGAGGTAGGTGATGGAGGCTGTGTGCTTCCCTACCTGTTTACTGTCTGTGACCATTTACATGTGAGAAATTATTATTCCAGTATTTTGGCTTTTGAAAATGCTCATTGTCAACTTGGTGGTGCGCTGGCCGAATGGTTAGAGCGCTGGACTCCTAATCCAAGGGTCCAGGGTTGAAATCCGAGAGGTGACAGTGTTGTGTCCTTGGGAAAGACACTTTACACCATTTTTTGCTCTCCCCACCAAGTGCGAATTAGATACCGGCATATTCTGCTGGGGAAGTAAGCCTATGACAGACTAGCGTCCTGTCTTGGAGATGAAGTAAAAATCATCTGTTCCGCTTCACGCTACCGAAACCGGGATAAGCTCCGGCTCTATGGGCCTCATTGGCCTTGAAAGAACTTACTGACCTACTTACTACTGTCAACTTAGTTATAAAGACAAGCACATGTGTCACATGAAGTTATTCTATTTTATTAAAATGAGATGGCTACTTCTTCATCATATGCAATGAAAAGTAATTTAGTTTATTGTTGTGCCAAGGGCTATTTTATGAAGCAACTTACCAAGTGTAGTGTTGCCATTTATTGATACCAGTACTGGATATGTTGTGCTCCATCTTTTGAGAAGAGTTCATAAGTCTCTTTCCTCCTCTACTCACAGATTATCTTACCTGCAGGCTTTGTTTGTCTGGCCATGGTTTTCTCTCTTATCATGCCTCCGTTCTCGGAAGAGCCACCTCTTGAACTTCAACCCTGGATGTATGAGCCCAAGACGGGTGATTCTTCCCTCAAAACATTTTACAGGTAAAAGGGGGATATAAGAAGTTTTCATGAAGCTCTTTAATCTGAAGACTTTTATGTCTTTGTTTTCTGCTTCAGAATATAGACTAGCCCTTCCTGTAATTGGTAGTGTCTTGCTTTTGATGACGGCTTTTAAAACAATTTTTCTGATTCTGTGAATAATAAAAAAAAAAATTATATTTTGATGAATAACGGATGAAGCTGAACTATTCAAAATGTAAAACCATAACATTATTGTTCGGTGTCAACATCTTTATTAGTAATAATAACTATGAAGACGAAAAGTCCTTTTTATTAAGTAACAGTATTAATCATAAGTCTGTACATTCTGTCGTACTCAGAGCTTCAACAGGATGACTCCAATGAACCAGAATCCTCTCTGCAATTATCTCATCATTTATTTGGATCCATCTTCTGAAGACAGAAATGCCGAGATACTTATATTACGTATGTGTAACTTACACAAGTGCATTTTCAGTTTCCCTGGAGCATTCTCCCAGTTTTTTCCTCTGTAGAAAGCAAGCATCACAATCTTTGCCCTGCACACCAACATTGGTGTAACAGGTTTGTGATATGATTCTCTCAGTTCCTCATTCTTCTAGTTCTTTGCACATTGATTGTAATTCTTTCTCCAGCAATGAACAACCCAGCAACCTGCGCGCCCAAGCCATGGAGGACACCCTGCTACATGGACCGTACTTCGGAAATCGCTGTATGAACACCTCTGTCTACACTATCAGGTAAAAGCTCCAGCATTTGTGTCTTGTGCTAATAAAATTAGTTAATCTAAAGTATCTTCCCCTCTTTTTCTTTTTTTTCCCTTCTAAATAATTCTATAATTTTGTTTTATCTTATTTCTTTTTTTGCATTTTTTCGTTAATTTTACAGGGTTCCAGCTAGTTTTCACTTTGTAAGCTTGAGAAACTTGACTTTCTCATTTCCATACCTGAAGTTCCTTCCTTACTTAATATGTGTCTGTGAAAAAGATATCACGTGAAGTTTTGTATGCTATAGCATATCTGTGGAACCTTTAGACTGAAAAGTTTCAAGATTTATTTTGATATGTTTTAAAGTTTTATGACATTCATGTTCATGATTTGCAAAACTGAAAGCACAGTTTTAAAGATTGCCCACCATCAAACAACTCTGCGCCTTCAGCAGATTTTTCTATTATGAAACTCATTAAATTGGTTCACTGGATAGATGAGCAGATGACATAAGTCATTGTAACCCTGTGGGAGTTTGAGTTGTTTTCTTGAGTTGCTTGTTATCCTGAGAAATCTGTGTTTTATGCTGTGAATAAGTTTTGATGTGTTCATACTATGGATTATTGCTCTGATTTGTGTTGTCAATATTTATAACAAATCGTTTCATCTTTATGCTATTGCCTTATGTTTTCTCTGTCAGTTATTACAACTATGTCTTCCTCTTGTTGTCCATCATTCAACCAGTGGCAAGTCATGCAAGAATTCCTACTCCAACACCATGTGGACTCCCAGGCCAATCCTGACTGGTGACCTGTCCATTGATTCCCCAGAATGCTCCTGTTCTTCAGGATTTCAGCGATGCTCTTCCAGAAGTAAGTGAATTATGATAGTATTCTCCATCATCCTCTTCATCTTCATCATCATCATCATCATCATCATCATCATCATCATCATCATCATCATCATCATCATCATCATCATCATCTTGTGAACAAAAACTAGGATTAAAAAATCCCCTGAAAAGAATTGTATCCATTAGCTGTTCTCACTCACGAGATATAGAAGAATCTCGATGATTATGTCGACGATTCCTCCTAGTGGGCCGTCCAGCAGACTCCGAGTACGTGGGTGTGTGTCCAGGTAAGGGTTGACGTCGTAGCGGTCACGCCATCTGCCTGAATTGGCCGGTGCGCTTGAGCAAACGATGACCAGAGTGAAGAGAACCGACAGGTGGACTAGGGTGTTCATATTGACCTGAAAGAAAACAAAAATAATTTCCTGCATCAGTTTCTTTATCAAATAAATAAAAACTAGTTACCTGTTACCCGTTACCTGTTACCTATCCCGTGATCGGGTTGACCGTGGCGGCACCACTGAAGATTTTACAACCAGCTTCCTCCATTCTTCACATTTCTCTGCTATCCGTAGCCCGTCGCTCAGCTTGAGGCCAGTCCAATCTTGGATGTTGTCTTCCCAGCGTTTTCTCTGTTTGCCGTTTCTTCTTCCACCTTGCACTGTTCCCTGCAGAACTGTCTTGGCCAGTCCTGATGATCTTGTGACGTGTCCATACCAATGCAATTTGCGTCTTTTCACAAGTAAAACAAGTACAATGCAATAAATGTTGTTTCTCACTACTTCTATTCATGTTGTACGGACTGTTGTTGATCTATATACATTATGTTGTCAAAATATAGGAGTTTTATGGTACAATATCATACATAAATTTGTGAATCATTATTTCAAACTCTCTATTAATAATTCGACACCTCTGAGGTTGTTGATTCAATATTAACTTTCAGTACTGTTTCCAAATTTTAAAATGCATTTGCGGTGTAACAGTATAGAATTTAGTATCGTTTAATTTGTCCTGCCGTTTTAAATCGTTCCTTTGCGAAGCAGCTGCATGCAGAAAAATAAAAAAAAATGATAGAAATTATAGACATCGAAAGTAAAAGTGAGTTCCTTTCTCTTTCAATTCAAATTCAAAAGCAAATGCCATCGTTGTAGAGGTTACCATAGTTTGAAAGTGAATGGAGTCCGAATGAACGGGAGGTGGCACAGAAAGGCTCTTTTATACATGCTCTCGTCGTCTCACTGCCTCCTGCTTTGTGAAAGAAAGATTAGAGATAAAGGGAAATATTTCTTAACCATCCGTCCTCTGATGCGTGTGCACATTTTCCACTCTTTTTTTCCTTCTTATTTTTGCTTTGTTTTATCTTCATCACATTGTATTTCCTGCTTCGTTCTCCTCCTCCTGCCTCGGGCTCCTCATGCTTATCTGTGCACGACGACCAACGTCACGGGGTCATCGCTCGCAACACTGGTCAGAATCAGATGTCCAGTGTGATTTGTGCCAACCGATTGGAGAAGGACTGGCCAGAAATCGCGTACCCTTTGCCCCCCGGGTCCCACACAGATTCGGTGTGGCTCGGTGGCCAAATACATGTAGTCAGACTCCTCATCCAAGGGTCATGGGTTTGAATCTGGGCGACGACCGTGTTGTGTACTTGGGAAAGACACTTGACACCAGTGGTCCACAACGCCACGGATCGGTACCGAGAGGAGGGTGTGTATGTGTGTGTGTATGTGTGTGTGTGTGTGTGTGTGTGTGTGTGTGTGTATGTGTGTGTGTGTGAAAAAAGTGGGGAAAAAAAGGGGGGGGGGGGG
>JBDFRD010097831.1:2189-13441 GCA_039654405.1 Bullina lineata
CCCCATCCCACCCCCCCTCCCCCCCCCCCCCCCCCCCCCCCCCACGCCCCCCCCCGCCCCCCCCCCCCCCCCCCCCCCCCCCCCCCCCCCCCTCCCCCCCCCCTTTTGCCGTGCTGGCAGTGTGTCCGGGCCGACCTATGAATAGAAGGCCAAGCCGCTAGCTGCGCCTTTATCGCTTAGGCCTGGCCAAGCAAAGCCCAGCTTTGGTGAGAGCGTTCGATGAAAGGCTTAGGCCCAGGCCTATCTGAAGCCGCCTGCTGTGGTCTATGTGGAAGGGAGGGAGGGAGTGGTAAGGTCAGATGGGGGTGCTAGGCCTGGCTAACACTACACGATGGGGCTGGCCTATCGAGCCTGGGGGCCGTCTCCACGGTTCCTTTCAGTGAAAAGGTTCACGTTTCTCACGAGGGAACGGGCAGCCTGTAGATTCGGCCTCGGCGCCATGATAAAGGAACGGGTTGGTGGCTTTTGTGTGAATGGCGTGCGTATGGCTGAGGACAAAAGTGGACACTGGCTTGTTTGTTGGTTTGTTTATTTGATGGCCGCACCTAAGTTTTGCGAAGGTCAGGGTCACGAACTGGTACAGCTGTTTTCCATCGGGAGGAGAAAAGCTGGTGCGGGCGGTGAAAGAAGGAACGCTGACGATTGTTGCCGTTTGTAAAAGCAAATAAACAAGGGTTATTAATCCGTGGCTTTGGGTGCACACAACAGTAAAGAAGTTACAGCGTATTTAGAAGTCCATTTGTGGGTTTTTTCACTTTTATGGAAGACAAATAAAGTTAAAGGAGAGTTTATTACCTAAACGCAACCCTTAAAGGCTGTTTATTTTTCACGTGAAGCCGCTGGGAAGCAGCAGATGCCAAAAGGAGAAACGGCCTATTGGAAACAAAACATATGTGTTCTAGATTTGTTCAAATACACCCCGCCCCCTTTTTCCCCTTCTGCTGATGCTGCAGCTGCTACTACCACTACTACGACATGTACTACTCTCTTTCTCCCTCACACACGCACACACACAGACATACAGACACGTATGGAAAGTCGGGTCAGTCAATAATGGGCATAAAATAGGAGAGCGGTGTGGGAGAGCTTGGCCTGACTTTCATCTTCTGTATCGATCCGACAGCCCAGCTCACGTCTGGCGAACTGACAGAAGGGCTTGTTTGAAGGCAGGAAGACATGTCTGTACTCCACCCCGCCCCTTTTTTCCTTCTTGTACTTTTCTCCTCCTTAACTTTTCCTTCTGGCCACTTTCACTGTGTAAATTAATAAAAGTACTTTCACGATACCACGTAGATCTACACCTGCTTTTTTTTTTTCTTCGAGTTTGCCTGAACTACACTGTCTGTTATTTTGTGTGTGTGGTTTTTTTTTTTAAAGATATTGATTATTGCATGAATGAAGTTGTAATCAGCTTGACTTTGTACACAGTAGTAGGGCTTTGAGTGGGAGTTGGTTTGTTCTGTAGTCTTTGACAAGACTCAGTGGTAGGGGTCTAAAACTGAACCTAGAGTTTCTGCGTACCAGAACTCAGTGAAATCTTTTTTTCATATTGAGAAAGCATTCGTTTGTAGCCAGTGAAGTGATGAAAGACCAAGCCAAGCATCTCCTGCAATGAAATAGGCACGCAAAAGCTGAACCAGTCTTAAACTCCTGCACTGAAAGTCATAGGCACGCAAGAGCTGAACCAATCTTAAACTCCTGCACTGAAAGTCATAGGCACGCAAAAGCTGAACCAGTCTTAAACTCCTGCAATGAAAGTCATAGGCACGCAAAAGCTGAACCAGTCTTAAACTCCTGCAATGAAAGTCATAGGCACGCAAGTGCTGAACCAATCTTAAACTCCTGCAATGAAAGTCATAGGCATGCAAGAGCTTAAAGTTTTGGCAGTAGTGTCAGCACTGACTGCCTACAGTAAATTTAGTTATCAGAAATTGTTAGAAATCATATGTTTACAGGTAATGATCTTTCTTTCCCAGGGGATCCCCATGTTCTCATCAATAGCTCGTGGTACGGCCAGAGGTTTTATTCCCAAGTCAGAAGCCCATCACCCAATCCAGCACCCTGGTCTCAATTACCAAGACCACAGAAAGGAGGACAAAATTAAAAGGGTATGATTCAATCATTTCCATTTTCTGTTTGTTTGCTTGTCACAATTGCTTTCTGTTGTTTTTTTGGGGGGGAAACATCTTTTTTGTTGTTGTTTTGATAATGCAAAACATGAATCATGTACAATATTTTATATTTTTTTGTAACGTTTACCATTTGTCTTTTTTTCTGTTGCTTGTTCTAAAATTAGAAAATGACCTTGATGCAACATCTCTAGAAAATTCATAGTATGACTCAGGTAGACCTAGTCTAAATAGAACCCACAGTATTGCATCAGGCGATGATGGATATAAATAGACCTTACTCCATCCTGCTTGCTAAGACCAGGGGCCTGGTGGTGTTCATGTCATTTCTTTACCCTCAAGGAAGGGCTGACGTCTGTGGCATTTCACTGGGCTTCTCATGTGCCTGTGCTGTTCTTGTACCTTCTTGGTTGGTCTTTTTCTTCCATCTCCTTCCTCCTCTTTTCTCCCTCCCCTTCCTCCTCTTTTCCCCTGCTTTCCCAACTGTTTCATCCGTCATTGTCTTTTATGTCATGTAGTGTACTGTACATTTGTGGTTGTAATATATTTTTTTTCTAATTTTTCTCATGTCATTCAAGAACCTCATGGCGTTTACACTAGCATTTCAGTTGTAATGTTTAGTTAGTAGCCAGTGATATTCCCTTTCCCTCCATTCATATATAATATTGGTTATAACTATAACTATAACTATGGTTTCTCTTCTGTTTGGTCTGGTATTCCTCAGGTATATGTGAAAAACTTTGTCATTTTTTTTCTTGTCTTGTCCGTTAGGGTATGGTGCTTATGCTCAAATACACTCGAATTTCGATTGCAATTCACAATGGCCAATTTTAATCTTCCTTTTGATCATATGCAGCATTTACTGCCATTATGGTTGTTGCCTTTTGATTGTTTGTGTTCTACGGGCTTCTGATTTAGTATGCATTTGAATAGTTTGTAATTTGTTTCTCTTTTTCTCTTGTTCTTTAGGAATCTGAAGTCCTACCTGATGACAAGCGCTTGAACAAAAATCTACCAGAGAAGGGCCCGAGCTCCTTCCCTCCCTATCCATTCAGCACTAGCAGTGGATACCCTCCAAGCTCCAGTCTGCCTCAGCCTGGGCAGAAACCATTCTTCAATATTTATGGTTTCCCATCAACTCATTCCACCATCACAACGGAGCAACTCAAACGAGGCCTCATCACTGACAGTCGGCAAATCAAAGAGGAGATGCCAGAGAAGAAGATGCCATTTTCATCAGTGCCTGCTCACATTTCAGGTGGCCCAGCCCATCAGAGCCTAGGCTATGCCCCTAAGGACGTGAAGAGGGAGCCCAATTCAGTTATTGTGACACGGGACAAAAATGTGAAAATGGAAACCCCGGTGACGGCTCACTCTCACCACAATTCCCCATCGTCATCTTCACCCAGACCTCAACATCCTCGTCCTGCACATACTCCAGAGCACCGGCCCGACCGGCCTTTGTCTTCGTCTGCTAGTCCTGCCTCTGGCATCCCAGCTCACATTCTTCATCATTCCAGTCTGGCCCCCACAGGCGCGGGCCACCTGCCCCCGAGTCACAGCACAGCGTTCCGCTCCATGGAGGCGCACTCTTCACCCAGATCTCAGAGCCCGTACCAGTCGGCAGCTAGTCAGCCCCAGGTAATGCCTAAGCCCTTGGACTGTTGCAAAACCACCAGCGCCAGCAAGATCAAAGTGTTGGATCAGCAGCAGGGCCCCCTTCAGGCTCACACAGGCTACTCTGCATCCCTCGGGAAACAACCACCTGTCTCACTGCCCAGCTCCTGCTTGGCCTATTCCTACAGCCTCATTCAGCAGGGGCTGGTCCCCAACCCTATCTACAGCCAAGGAGGTGTAGCAGGAGGGCCTCAGCCATCAGGCCACCACATCTCTCACAATCCTGGACTGCAGAACGCAAGTTTGCATTCATCTCAAGTTCCCAAACCCACGTCACAGCATAGCCCTGGGGGGAACAAACGTAAACCTGGCAGCAAAGACAATAACAATTCTTTCAACAAGAAGAAGCAGAAGGGTCAGACGGAGATGCTGGGGACTGGTCAAGCTATGTCGATTCCAGTGACCACCCCGCAGATTCTCACGAATCCGTCTCCATACACGACCACCAGCAGTAACAGCAACTTCAGCAAACCTGGTCTGAACTCCACCTCCCCTTCTCCCTCCTCCCAGGCCTCCAGCCTCCCATCAATGAAAGGGGGTTTCATGGACAGCTTCAGATCATTTGTGGAAAACACAGTGGAGATGACTTTTGAGCGGGATGAGAAAAGGGCTCAGGAGAAGGCAGAACAGGAAGGCGCTGCTACAGCAGCCATCTCTACAGCCCTCACCAGAACCGAGGCCAATCCCTTGGATAGGAACCAAGTCCTGATGGACTCCTTCCAAACTCAGCTCACCAGTGGCTCTAATTCAGCAGCACCACCCATTCCTCCTCTGGGCGGAAGCAGAGACAATGGCACCCCACCCACTACTACCAGCTCAGACAACTCGTACAGCAGTCGTATCATGGACACTATAAATAGAGTGGCCAACAATCAGGTGGACACGGATTCTGATACCCTGAGTGCATCAAGTCCCCCTCCCCAGATTAAGCCCTCGGACACAAATAGTCCCCTCAATCGCAGCGGCAACAGCTCAGGGTCTAGCCACCCTCACCACATGAAGAAGGCGTGGTTACAACGCCACGACGAGGACAAGAAGTCGGAGACCCCTATTCCATCTGGTCAGGGAGAAGAAGATTCCAACTCCAGCCTCAGCCACACCAAGGATATAATTAGCTGTGTGGAGAACTCCTCAGCCACTCTGGGCGAGCGTGGCCAGGACAGCAGCAGTGCATCTCCAGCCAATGTTGTTGTGACTCTGCCCAATGGCAATGTTAGCGATCTCAACCATCATATTCATAATGATGAATCTACCTCATCGGCTTCAGAAGCAGAGTCACAGGTAAGATACAAAATGTCTTGTGTAGAAGAGGATTTGTGAATGAGTTTTAATTTTGCATTGCTTCAGTTGTATTGGTTTGAGAATGCACCTTCATGGGTTCGATGCTAGCTCAAATAATTTACAAGTAATGAACATAAAAAGCAACACTGCCTGTAGTAAATTCATCATAGTGATGAAGGTCTTGTGATCACTAGAACAGTTGAGTATTTATATCTTATCAAATCAATATGGAGAGCAGCCAGAAAAAGTGAAGAAGCAATAGGCTGACAAAATTGTGTACACAAGGGAAATAACACAGCAACAAAATACAACTGACAGTCCAGGACCCAAGGTTAATAAGGGTATGTGCTTGTTGCAATCTTCCATATTACGGATGAATTCTACAGATTGAGCATCTAGTACAGTCAAACCTGCCTAGACAGAAGCCTAAGACGGAAAGCTGCCAAGACGGAATCTTATTTTTCCCCCTATGATTAATTCCTATGTATTTGACCTGTATAAAATGGAAACCTGTCCAACACAGAAACGGAAAGCAAAATGCTCTCCCAAATGAGCAAATCACAGAAGAACCAATCCGGGGTCTGATATCGCCGACGGAGAACCAATCAGCATTTACTCCTGGCTATTAAAGACTAGATCTATGGCAGCCCCCGCCCACCCTATCCCTTATACTAGCGCCACCCCTGCAATGGCCCTGCCTAATCTGTCGGCGATATCAGACCTGCAGAAAACTAACGTTAAACAAAAGAAATCGATGCGCAAGACGGAAACTCCCCCTCCCTTCTGTTTCCGTCTTGGGCAGGTTCGGCTGTATACTTTATATGACTGGCAAGAGACTGGACTGGACAAAGCAAGGACTGTCTTAACAGTGAAGAGAAGAACTGATGTAAATATAGGCCTGTCATGTGAAAGAACATGTCAGTGACATAAAACTGCTCTGCATTGGGGCTGAGTGAGGATCTGACATTAATTGTTATGGTTCAGACATGCATGTCACCTTAATGGCCCATCAAAGTGAAATGCCTGTCTGAGAGCTTTTGGCCAGACAGACAAGGCTCACACATCCATGAAAAAAAAACAATCTGAATCCAAGCGCAGTTGGCATTTGTAGTAACGTTCACATGTTTCTATTAATGTTTTCCTCGTACAGGTTCCGTCGGTTTCTTTGTTTAATTAAGGTTTGTTTTCCAGGGTGCTTGCAGTTTCGATATTGCAAACAGATTGGGCAGGGGCATTGCAGGGGGCCTACTTTAGGGGAAGGGGTGGGCGGGGGCTTCCATAGTCTTAAAGAGCATGGAGTAAATGCTGATTGGTTCTCCGTGGGCGATATCACACCTGCAAGCATCCGGGACCGGAAAACCGGCATTAAATAACCCAAAGAAGTCAGTGATTGGTTCTTCGGAAGCAAACCAATCAAGCGGCAACAGGACCACAGACCTGTTTAAATGTCTGTAAAAATCAAAGGTTCATTTTCGCTGGCCACAATGCTCTGGTTTTACATCACACGGTATTGACACTCATGATTAGTCACTTAAGTCGCGTGCTTTTGGTACCAAACCTCCCGCAGCCAAGTGCAATTGCATAATTGTATGGCTCTGTCGGTCTAGCAGTGAGGAGCACAAAGAGACTGCAGTCTTTTTCTCCCATGATTTTCTTCCGCAAAAGAGCCTGGGGCTAGTAAATTCTGTCTTGCATGGTCATTTGCTCAGCTGGGAGAACATTTTGCTTTCCGTTTCCGCGTTGTACAGGTTTCTGTTTAATACAGGTCAAATATATAGGAATTAATCACGGGGGGAAAAATACGATTCCGTCTTAGCGGGTTTCCATCTGACAGGTTAGGCAGGTTCAACTGTATTACTTTAATGTCATTTCTCACCCTCTGTCATTTTCGCATCTTTTACACTTTGTATGGAAATGTATTACTTCTTTGCAGTTCAAAGTTATTAATATCAATGAAAATTAAAATTCTGTTCCCTTTGTGTCTTTTTTTTTTCATTTACCTTGCTTGTAATGATTATTTTTTTCTCAACTTGGCATTCCTGATGATACTATAAATTCTTTTAGACGTGATCAATCCATGTTTTTGTATTCGCCCTGTTGCACTGTGTTCACCATCTCCACACAGAGCCCTTCAAAAGTCTCCACAAAGAAAAGGGCAAAACCCAGGAAGTCCAGCAACATCCCAGCCAAGAAAGCCAAAGGGGACTGGGATGCTGTGACCCCTTCATCAACGCCCCCTCCAACTGCATCTAGCAATAGTTCTCGTAAAAAGACGAGCAACAGTAAACGCAGCAAAGGAGACAGGGATAACAAAACGAAGGTACAGAATGGAGGCGCTTGCTTACCTTTTATCTAAATCTTTCCTTTCCTCCTTGAAATGGAGATGTGAAGGTGTTCAGATTTCCTTATGATGCTTTATTGTAATTCTTTTTCGTGTCCGTTTTCACTATTTTCAGTGAAACAATATGTTGTGTTCGTTATTTTTGGATGGGATTTAATGATTTCTAAAACAGGAAATGTTACTCTTTGTATTAAATATGATCTTGAATACCATATATATTAAGTGGCTTCCAATCCTTCAATGCCAGCATGCAAATTTGAGTCCCAATTAATAAAAAAGATTCAAACTTTGGTCTATTAGAATGAGCTTTACCCAACATGCAACAAATGTAAATTGAAGTCATTTTAATCTCTTGATAGGATGATGCTCTTCAACCCAGAAAAGAAGAAACCTCGACTGCCTCAAAACAACTCGACAACAGCCCTCAACCGTCCAAACAAGAGAAAGCGAATAACAAAGCAGCTTCATCAACACCATCAACATCTCCAGTTGTCACTCCAGCTACTTTGACTGCAGCGCCCTCTGCCACAAACTCACCTCACTCGGAGCGATCCAATCCATCTCCTTCATTGTCAGAAAGTAACACTGCTAACTCTGTATCTTCGTCCTCTTCATCGTCTTATTCATCTTCAGCCGCTGCCAGTAGTGCCGCCACAAGTAAAACAGTGAGCGGTAGCAACAGTGGGAGTAACAGCAACACCAGCAGCAATAGTAAAGAGAACAAAGAAAAGAAGAAGACAAGGCGCGCTAAGGAGGGAAACCCTTCCAGGGATAGCAAGAAAAGTAAGTGCATAAAAGAGGTGTGAGCAGTTTTTGTTTAAAACTTTGCTTTTGCTTTTATAAGACTGATAAGGCGAAATTTCGTGTGCAGAACTAGAAGGCAACAACCATCTCATACACACTAGTCGGAAGCCATGTAGTCAAGGTATAAAAAAATTTTTTCCTGTTGATAGAGGTGGTAACCAAGTCTTGTTCAGTCGTATGTCATGTGTAGAAATGTACTCTTTTTTTCTTTAAACAGCCATAAAATTTTGGCTGCAACGTCAGTTCTTCCGAAAATGATATTCACATATATTGACCAAATTTCTGTTACACCAGTTTTCCGAGCAACTACCATTTATTTGATGAAAAAAGATATAAAAGTCTAAGATTGGTGATGGCTGATTATAATAATTTTTGTCCCAGGTTCATCATTCAACAAGCCTTTGGTGAAACTGCCCATTTCTGCGTTGAAGAGGAGCATGGTTCCTTTTATCCAGGATGGGCCTTGCAGTGAAATCACCCCAAAGCTGACCAGGTGCCGAGAGTGTAAGATGACCCCAGTGCAGCGGAGTAAAAAGCAACCAAATATCTTCTGTAGATTCTATGCCTTCAGGAGGTCAGTTTCTATTTGTAGTATAGTTTTCTCTCTTTCTTTCTTTCTTTTTTTTTTTTTTTTTAATATTTGGACGTAGTATGGAGATGTGTTGGACTTATTTCATACTGGAGAATAAATGTTACCATATTGGGAACTGAACTTGCTAATACTAAATGGCTTTCATGTAAACGATGGAAATGTGTTGTAATTGGAATGATGTTTCTTACAGTATTTTATCTTTCATTGATTTATTGATGTGTGCAAAGTAATCTTTAGTCGATGTTGCTATTTTTTGACCCTGTTGACATTTTGTGTTCATTGTTTCAGGCTCAAGTACAGCTCAAAAGGCATTGTAACAATTTATGGATTTTCTGAGCTGTCTGATGCTGATACGGATGATATTGAGCCTTGGCTTCCTCGATTCCCAGGTAAGCGTGTATGCTGCGTATTTATATCTTTTTGTGTGTGTGTGTACATGTTGTTTTTTGATAGTTTATACCTGTTAAGTGTTCCAAATTTGTGGACTCCTGATATCTTTACGATGCAGCTTCTTGACGAGGTCGCCCTACAGTTACTGTAATTATACATAGTTAACTGGAAGAGGGAAAAAAAAAAAAGAACAAAGAGGGAAAAAACAACTGTACAAACAGCAGTAGCTGAAGGAAAAAATAAAGAAAGAAAGAAAAGAAAAAGCAGGAAGGGTTCTGTGCCAGATCCAGATGCCTCCTTGGCCTAACTTTTTATTTAGCCTTATCTCCTAAGAACGTACGGTTGGATAGAGAAGGGAGCTGGAGTAGTTCCCAGGCTGGATAATAAACAGCAGCTGGCAAGGCACCAAGTGTAGGTGCAGGTGAGCCAAAACGCCCCCCAGCCCCTCCCCACCTCACACTCTCATGTTCCATCCGGACTCATTCCTTTCAACCATATGGCTTCTCCATAACTCACGGCTGTGTGTGTGTGTGTGATGGATAGAGGAAAGGAAACTATCAAGATTCCCCGCGGAAGTAGTACAGGAGGAAAGTTGATGGAGCAAGCTTTTTGAGACGAGGGAGCAGAAACATACACTTTTTTTTTTCCAGCGTCCTTGTTCATGACTTTATTTTCTAATGGCTGAATTCAACTAAAATTGAAGGGATTGAGAAAGTGGGAGTATACCATGAAGGTTTTTTTAATGCTTATTATTCATTTTAAAATTATTCATTAGTTTGGTTGATTGGAAGATATTGTTGATTAATTCTTTTCTGTATTTCAATTGTTTCTGACAGGAAGTCATATTATCTTTATTCAAGGCAATTACATTATAGAACCTTAGTACTGTCTGTTTGTTTTTAACTTTTTGTATTTTAATAGTTATATGAAAAGTAGCAACAATAACATAGATATTCATTTTATCGTTGATAAGCTTTTTCTAATGTTGCGTGTTTTAATCCGAGGTACAACAATTAGATTTACTAAGCAGCAAATTCTGTTCATTTCAGTTGATGAGCCGGTACTTGACATTGAAAATTCCAAGTTCATCATTGACAAAGTTGGGGACAAGTTTTGTGAACTCGTGGAACAAGAAAAGGAAGCAAAGACATGGGCTGGTGACGATGGTATGTATTGTTTAACTCTGACCAGAGACTGCACTACACTCAGTTATCATTCACACAGGAAACTGGGAGATAGAACGGGTCGTAGCACTCAAGAATCTCCTAGAAGAAAAAATCCTCCTAGAATCTCCTAAAATTAAGTAATATCTCCTAGAATTTTTCAATTTCTCCTAAAATCTTCTAGATATTCGGCAGACTTCCCAACTACTGATATAATGTATTAATTTTTGTAGTCAAAATTGCGAAACTGGACATGGAAGATCGCCAGGCAGTCGGGCGAGTAATCGATTAAAGTATCAAATGATTTTTACAAACCTTTATTTATACTTAGAGAGGAATCTAGAATTTGTTGAAAATTTCCTAGAATCCCCTAGATATTTATAGACCCATAGTACTACGACCCCATAGATAGAAATTCAGAAGGGTATTTATTTATCAGAATAATGTTACTGTTTTTTGTTGTTGTTTTTTTCAACTCCATTGCATAGATTATAGAATAATATAGCTTTAAAACCTAAATATTCAGACAATATTTCTTGTCACCTGATGTCTTCCCTTTTGGATATTTTAGATTGTTCAAATTAGATTCTAGTCACTGTTCTGTTCAAATATAAATTGCTTTTTTATTAACTCTTTTCAGTGAAAATCGCCTGGAAAAGGGCTGTGATGGGAGTGCGTGAAATGTGTGATGTCTGTGACACGACTCTGTTCAACATGCACTGGGTGTGTCAGAAGTGTGGGTTTGTGGTCTGCCTCGACTGCTACAAAGTTCGAGTCAAGGAGGGCAAAAGTATGTGAAAGTGTAGCTAAGAATTGTTCTCTCTCTCTCTCTCTCTCTCTCTCTCTCTCTCTCTCTCTCTCTCTCTCTCTCTCTC
>JBDFRD010097942.1:0-13439 GCA_039654405.1 Bullina lineata
TGATGAAGACGACGACGACGATAATGATGATGAAGACGACGACGACGATAATGATGATGAAGACGACGACGACGATATGAAGATGATGGTGATGACCCTCCAACCAAGTTACTTTATTACGAAGTGAACTACATTGTAATGCAAATTCAATTAATAAGATACGATTTTTAAATGTGTCCGCAGTTCTTGCCCCAATCACACACTGATTCCCATGCGTCCCACAGCATTCTGGGTTTCCATGGAATAGGTAGTGATGAATGTAACAAACAGGAGAAACTCACCCAAATCTGTTACGATGTAACATTCTCATTATTGAAATAGAATAAAAGAGCGAGAGAGGGGGAGAAAGAAAGAGAAGGAGAGAAGGGGGTGGAGATAGAAAGGGAAAGAAAGAGGTGGAAAGAAAAAGAGAGATAGAGGGATGGATATTATACAATGTATATATATATATATATATATATATGAGGGGAGAGAGAGAGGACACTGAAAGAGAAAAATGTAATGTACATGATGTACATGTATGTACAAAATCCATCCATTCTACTTAGAACAAAAAAAACATCATCACAATTCAAGTTCTGTATAGTGGATTTTAATTTTATTTCAATTGGAATCACGCCCCTTTGATGTGGGGCAGACAACATTAGGCTGCAAGCACAAACACAGATTTCACGAAGTTAATAAGGCATTAAGTTGACATGCGCTGCGCTGTTAATATTACGTAATTCAAACATTATTATTTTCTTTTTCGCTTTTTTTTTTCAATGAACTCCAACATTTCTATGTTTCTCTAAACCAAGGCTCACCAAACTATGGCCCGCAAGGTCAATTTGTCCGGCTCACAGATAGTCTTTATTTTGGGTGTATTCAATGTACATTGTATTGTACATGTATTGAAAAATTATCCGGCTCGCTTGCTTGCTTGAATTATTTATTTAACGTCGGTTTTCCAGTCTTGTCAGCCTTTCGTCTGATATCACCGACGGGACTGACCATTTTGCGGTCTCGGAGCTTGATAAACCTAAGTGCTGAACAGCTGCATGATCGTTACCGGGTACTAAGCTTCACGCCCGCAGTGTCCGCGAAGGCAAAGGGCTAAGCGCCATCCATTGTTGTATGGAGGTGTGGATCATCCGGCTTGCGCGCAGCATTCTCTCAGTTATATCTGGCCCTCGTTGAAAAAAGTTTGGTGACCCCTGATCGAAACGAATTCTAAAATCTAGTGATTTCTTGTTTATGAGGTAGTGGTAATGTCAAACGTTTCATCATTCAGGAGCTGAAAACTTTTGCGGTAAATCACAGGGTTCTGTTAGCTCATGAATCCCCTTTGAGATGAGATTATCATGAAAAGTCATGTTATGCTTTGTTCTACCTGTGTGACAGTCTAGTTGTTCCTCTACATATATACAGTGGAGTGCACTTCAGATAAAATAAACCACTTCGTCCGGGCCCCTTCTTTTCCTTCTTTAAGTCAACTCATCAAAGTCTGGTTTATATAAACACGGATCGCAGTTCATCCGCTTATAATAAACTTTTTTTTCTGTGGTTACCACAACCTCCCTTACCCCTATCGCGCAATGCTGACGTTGGTTTGCTCTCCAACTCTATGAGACAAGCAGTGCTAATACATAGTCTGCTATAACTACAAACTGTTTATAAGTCTGCCACTAGGCCAAGACGGGGAAAGGCGGTATTGCGAACCCAGAAAAAGAGGGGGAAAAAAGGAGGGTGGTGGTGGACGTGTGAGTGTAGGCACCAACCCGCCGCGCACGCCCCATCCCTGGTCCCCTCTCCAGCTGGCTAGTTTTGTATTGGTTATTTCCCTTGAAATTGGTTAAGATAAACTCATTGATCTGGTCCCAAGGAGTTCATCTTAAGCGGACTCCACTGCAGTTACAAAAGGTTAGATGTACTCTCTCCCTCTCAAACAAACATACATTCTCATTTCTTACGCTTTGTCTGTCAGCTTCAATCACTTGTTGCAATCTGCCTAAAGGATTGATTCAATCTTTTTTTTTCCCCAGAACAAAAACATGTTAACCGTAATATCACTTCAGTTATATGCATGCATCATTCCATTCGACAATAATTTCGCTCACTAACAGGCCTACAGAGAGTTAGGTCTCAAGTATTGAACAGAAGCTGAAGTTTAGCAATGCCCAGAATGACCACTGCCACATGACTGCTAGACTCCAGAGAAAGTTAGTGACATAAGGTCCTCTACTGGTTTTCGTTTCAACTTTTCAAATCTATCCCAACTGATGCTCATTATTTTAAACACATCGAATGAGACGTGTTTTTCACTTTTTTATTTACATGGTTCAGCTCAGGGCTAGGCAAACTACAGCCGCGGGCCGAATGAGGCCCTCCACCATGTTTTGTGCAACCCACGGAAACATAAATTATCATAAAACTGATCACAATATTTTATTAATATCATTGAGCCCAGATCAGCTTTTGTAGACGTGTACAGACATAAATTAAAAGAAAAATTTATTTCCATTTTTTTTATTAAATCATTTTATTATAAAGATGCAGTTTATATTTTCTATTTTCTTAATAAAAAAAAAGGTAACTTGGCGACTATTCCCAGATTTAAAAGTTGCGTCCCTATGCTGTTGTCGGCTTGGTCAAAATGTCCCCCGATCCGAAAAGTTTGTCCACCCCTACTCCAACTCAAATTTCCACCTTGGTACAATGTACCACATAGTAAGTTATATGATGAATCTTTTCATTTCATTACCGGTATGACTTTTACACTGCCAACATGACATAATCATACGTCATTGAGCTAGGAATTTGAGCTCAGATTTAATGCACGATGCAGGAGACAAGGAAAGAGGAAAGTGGGTCGACCAAAACGGAGTATCGACGCTGAGGTGAAGGCCACTGGAATGACGTGGGCCAATCTAAGGAGACCCTGCTAGAACCGCGTGTGATGGAGAAGTGTTGTTGCGGCCCTATGTCCCCAAGGAATCAAGAGGCATAAATCAAAGTAAGTCAAGAAGGAGACAAAAGTTCTGAATGAACCCGTGAGCTTCATGTCTCCATCGTGCTTCCATCAGCAGTTAAAGATTAGAGACAAGTTACAAGTACAATGTATTCAGTAAATGCTGAATGGAATACAGGGAGACCCTACAACATACAGGAAAAGTGGTCAACAGCAAAGAGAACGTAAAACGTTTTGACATTCAAATTTTCTCCAAAAAAATTATGTCCTTGCATAGAAACCTCTGAGAACAACAACTACAAAGTGAAGAAAGACACTGTTGACATCTCCGACATGTCCAACCAGGGGAAACAATCTTGGAAACAAACTCGTACCCACCTCTGCCATTGTGCGCCAAGTCGCAACATGTTAGTAATTTCACATCTTTACAAATATAGAGGAACAATGAATGATACATGTGTGGACGAAAAAACAAAAATATGGGGGGAGAGAGGGGGCAGTATATCGATCATATTATATTAAATATTTACAGAGTGAACAAGGACCTTGAGTCACAAAGTCACACACGTTGGAAAGTTTACAAGAATGATGCTGGAATAAGGATAAGTGGAAACAATCTGAATGCAAACACCACTGCTTTCACACACAATGACAGACTCCGCATTTCTTGCCCCAAACTCAAAACAGTCTTAACCCTGGAAAAGCGCTATCCAGATTTTTCCTGTTACATCCATGCCAGGAAGAGCAGTGGGCATAAGTCTAGGCCCGCCAGCCAACTGGGAAGTACAGGGTGCCGACATCTGGGCCTCCTATGTAATGGAAAATAGAGGCTGCACCTTCTGTCAAGTATTTTGCTTCCCTGGGAAAATTATTTTTAGCTCAGTATCGATCAACAAAAATGGCGTTAGTCACTTGGCTCAACCCTGCTTCGACCGTGCAGGGAAACAGAAGGCCTCATTAAGGTCACAACTTCAGTTTCACCGCTCATGCTTCTCCAGGCTTTAGGCAAACACTGCTGGCTTCACACTCAAACAAGCTCAGCATTTCTTGCCTCAGTCACACACTACTTTCCATACATTCCACAGCATTCTGGGTAGTTTTATTTTAACACAGTAGACATGTATGAACAGAACTTGAGTTTGAGTTCTGTGAAAAGATTACCCTTGAAAAAGTCACGTCCAGGGAAGAAAAACTCTGACATACACTGAACAGAAAAGATGATCAACTATTCAATTCTTCATCACAAAAGTTCAGATTCATATAAGCTCAAAATAAATAAACCTCAACCTTGTATAGAATAACTTTGTGCTCTGCTTGAACAGTCTCACGTCTTAGATATAATGCCTCTTCATATGAGCTGCGATCAAATAATTTATATGAACCCAAACAAAACACACTGAATTTTATTTCTGAGCAATTGTGCTTCAAGTCTGAATTTAATCCAAGTTGAAAAAAATACAATCTCCCCGGCTCAATCAATGTACAAGAGACCATGGCTCTTCCTTACACCTTTTTCCAACAATCTCCCCGGCTCAATCAATGTACAAGAGACCATGGCTCTTCCTTACACCTTTTTCCAACGAAATCTGACATCAAAACGGGACTCCCAGCTTAGGCTCCGACCCTGTATACTTTCATTACTCATTCACTCCATCACTCTCTCTCTCTCACCCACACGTTTATACTTTCATTCACTTGTTCCTTCATCCAATAATGAATTCGTTCTTTTTTGCACACTTCCTGCACACACGCTCACTCCTTTGCACTCCCCCGCACACATCCTACAGTCAATCAACAGTCTGGACCACTTGCGTCCTCTGCTCAATAATCCGAGAGGATGCTGTGTGCTGCTCTATCAGGCGTGCTGCAGTTGCTGCGGCTTGGCTGTCCGACTTAATGGTAGCTACGTAAGTTCGAGGCCTCCCGTGCGTCTGAGGGGTGCGGCGGTCCACAATGGTCATCTCTTCGGACGTCCCGACGAGTCGACTGAGTTCTGCTGCAGAGTAACCCAGCAGCATTTTGAGGTCGCAGACAAATTTGTAGACAAACCGCTTTCCATGCACCTGAGAAGAGAGGGATGCAACAGTTTGTGAATAAAAAAGTAAATAAAGTTCCTTCATGGCCTATAAGGCCCATAGAGCTGGAGCTTATTAGGTTTCGGGAGCGTGACGTGGAATAAATAATTTTTACATCAGCTCCTAGAGAGGGCACTGGTCTGTTATAGATTTACTTCCCCTGCAGAATATGCAGGTTCACAATACACATCTGGATGGCGAGATAAAAATGGTGTTAAGTGTCTTTCCCAAGGGCACAACATGGTCGCTGACGGATTCAAACACAAGACTCAAGGATCAGGGTCATATGCTCTAACCATTCGACCACTCTTGTTTCACAGTTGTGAATGCTGTTTCTGATCCTTCTGAGTTTGGGTGTTACATGAAGACTGACTGTACGATAGTTTTTCATTTCTTCTCTTCCTATTATAACACTGAGGCCCGAATTGTTTTCAGTTTGTAAGAGGCTCCTGCTGAGTATTGTAGTTGCACCAGATTGGTGTTTAATTCTGAGTTGTTAAGCTGTTGGATACACAACCATTAAGGGTCCCGGTTCAAATCCTGAAGTACCACTCCCAATCTACTTAGGAAGGAACAAAATCTATCCCTCCAGTCACCACAATAATATGTAAATTGAGTACCAACACAGTGGAACTGACTTTAAGTCGATAAGTTTGGAGCAACAAAAAGTGTTGATTTCAAACAAAGTTGACATTCACACTGTATTTGTGCAATACAATCCATGAGATACAAATGTTTCTGAAAATCATTGTCACATGGTAGTTCTGGGGCAATTTCATTCAACTTTTCTTCTGCCCAGACATTTTATTTGCCTGACATATTATTCAATGTTTTGTGCTGTACAAATGAATTCCTTTGAAATCAGTGCATTAAAATTATCACAGTTCCCCAGAAAGCCCATCGTAGTGCTTCATTATAAAAAAAAAAAAAAAAAAAAAAATTTGCTTTGTTGATCATCATCACACACTTTCAGTTGAAAGAAGAATCAACTTACGTAAAACAATGACAGTCTATCTTCATTTCTAGGAGGTGACGTTAAAATCCTCTGTCGCGGTTCACATTACCGAAACTGGGATAAGCTCCGGCTTTATGGGCCTCACAGGCCTTGAAGGAACTTTCCTGTTTGCTTTTACCCAAAAAAAAACCAAACTCACTTCTACCTTTCCCTCAACAGACCTCCCCCAGTGCACACACACACATACACAATTTAATGTCACAAGCAATCTGGCCTACCTTTGCAATCATGTCGCCGTCGTAGTAGTAGCGCAAGGCACGCGACAGCTTCTCGTAGTTCATGGTGGGCTTGTTCTTGCGCTGACCCCACATCTGGGCCACCACTTCCGGGTTAATCAGCTTGAACTCACCATCCTCCCCGACCCAGGAGATGACCTCCCGACACATCTTGTCCGTCAGCAGCTCCAGCAAGAACTGCCATAGCTGAATCTGGCCATTGTTGCCTGGCAAAGAAAACGTGAAGAGTTATGAAGAAAAAGAGAAAAAAATGTAAGTAAAAAATTTTTTTTTTTAATTTCCAAAATATTTTTTCATCAGAGGAACAGTTATGAAGAAAAAGAGAAATGTAAGTAAAAAAAAAAAAAAATTTCCAAAATATTTTTTTCATCAGAGGAAAACAGTTATGAAGAAAAAAGAGAAAACGTAAGTAAAAAAAAAAATAAAAAATTCAAATTTCCAAAATATTTTTGTCATCGGAGGAAGAGAGTTATGAAGAAAAAGAGAAAACGTAAGAAACAAAAAATTTCCGAAATATTTTTTTCATCCATTTCTAAAAGCTTATTTCCACTTGTGAGGGATGAGTAAAAAATCAAAAGATTTCTTCTCAGCCTTTGTCATACAAAAAGATTTAAAGACAGTGAGAGAAGTACTTCAGTAAGGATTCTTGGCTACAAGAAACTCTTACTTTTACGGATGCATAGGTGTAAGCGTGTACATAATCTTTAGTGCTACAAAAGTAAAGTTCCTTCAAGGCCTACGAGGCCCATAGAGCTTACACCTGTTTCCCAGACAGGATGCTAGTCTGTTGTAGATTTACTTCCCCAGCAGAACATACCAGTACATGGGTGGGGAGAGGAAAAATGGGTGCCGCTACATTCAAACCCAGGACACATGGATTAGGAGTCATATGCTTTAACCCTTCAACCACCGTGTCACTTAGTGCTACATGGTCATTGTCCATCAACAACTGGAATAGCTGTGGACATTGGAAGCTGCTGTGGTATGTGGAATAAAGTACGGATGAGCTTCACGAATCAAGGATGTCACAAGACAAGACCGAATGTGCCCATAACTACGTCTTCAACAACAACAATCACATGGAGGGAGAAAGAAGAAGAAAAAAAAGAACTTAGCATTAAAGGCAAAGGCACTGGAAACACCAGGATTTCAGCTAAGTTCTTTATTTTCTTCTTTCTCCCACATGTGCTTGTTGTTGCTGTTCCTCTTTAAAGACAGGAAATGTCGACACATTCAGTCTTGTCTTGTGAAGCTCATCCACACCTTATTCCGAGAACCATTTCATTTTAAAACAGCTATGACTTGACAGTTTTTATTTCACAACAGATTTCCTGCTGTCCTTGCCTTCCTCAACTCAGAACTTACCTGTTCTATTTCCTGGCGACATGCGCTCCTCGCCAGTTATTCGAGGTGACCGAGGCCTATGTTTACCCACCGTCCTCCCTCGTCCTATAGAAAAGAAGAAAATGAATAAATTATACATTTTTAAAAAGTGAACAATAAATGTATCATCCTTCAGTTCTTTTCTCTTGCTGCTTTCTCTTTTATAGTTTCATATTTTTTCTTTTCCCGAATATGGATGTTAAATCACGAATGTAAATCAGAAATAGACTTCTATATATCAAAAAAAAAATTCTGACTGATCTTTACTTTCCCACTTTGATAGACACCTTGTTTGGAGTAAATTTCAAATATAACATTTTCCTGGCTTCCTTTTTTATGTTTGGGTGTAAGGACATTTACTGTATAGTAAATGCTTCTGAAGAATAAAACGAAGCAGTTTCAAACATTTCCTTTTCACTCTCTCTGAAGGTATTAAAACGAGGAATGTGAATGAAATTCATAACGCCATGTACAAACTGAATGCAAAAGAGAAGAAGCAGAATATAATTTTGCAGGGCTGAGAATGGGCAACATACAAAAAAGAGGAAGCCAATGGCCGACCGCTGCAGGTGCCCCCGGAAAATTGTTGAAAATAGTGAATTATGTACTGCATTCTAGAGATCTTTTATCTGTTATTTGTACACAGTTGAGAATAGAAATATCCTCTGAAAGAAACTAGGAAAATATAAAAATCCAGGGTACAAGGAGAAGACTGACTTAAAACAACAGAAAAACAAAATACCAACTACATAGTCTTTTCACCAGAGGCCAGATGTGTGTTGAACGCAATGGAACCCTTACTTCCATATTGGATTTCTTTTTCACATAGGCTGCAGAAAGCCTTTCCTTTGCCGCGCAACTTTCTTATAAATTCTCCAACTCGTTTTCCTTCCAGAGTCTTGTCACACCACTCCCATCTCCAGCCGTTTTTGATTCCGCTGTCATCAAATGTTTCTCCTCTACTCAACACGATATCTGTGTGTCTCGCCATGTTTACTTAAGTCAGAAGAAAAGAAATGGAAGCCAGGTTGCTGGAACTACCATGGTACGTTTTAAAAAAAACCACTTCGCACTCATCGTAGTCGAGCGGTTCGCATTTTTAGTCCCGAAGCTTCATTAAGAAATTTTCTCACGCACGCTGAGGCTACGCGGAAGGTAGGCGGATCAAAAGTCATTGACGAGGAATTCCACGTCTAGGCAGAAGATTCTCAGCCCTGTTTTGTAAGACTCATTACAAAACAAAAAAAGAGTAATCCATGGCTACAATTTCATGAACGTAGGAGGTGACATAGAAGTCTTATTATAATTTTTTCTGAGACGGGGGAGAGGTGGGGCCTAAAAATCTAGGAAAATCCTTCCATTCTGCAGTGATGCTCAATTCAAAGAGGTCATACTATTCCATCCCCTTATCCCTTTCCTGTCCAAGCATCCAGCCAGCTCTGCCCTATCGAAATACTGACAAAAGGGACATAATCCATCATTCTTGTCATCACCGTTGTCCCTCGATATCATCACTGTCATTGTTCTCGTTGTAAATGAGAGATTTGGTGGTTACTAGATCTACATCGACGTCCGATTCATCGTCATTTTAAAGTTAGGATCATGTTCATCATCATTTTCTTCATGAAAATCATAAATAAATTTGTCACGGGCAACGCCCGTAGCATCACAATGCAATTTCAATGCCTTGAAATGAACGCCACTTTCGAAAAATCACTAAAAATAAAGTTTTCAACCGATTTTTATTCTGTTTTTAATAAAAAAAAGTTCCAACTTCCATCCATTTTGCTTCGCGGATCTCATTTTACCAATTTGCGAAGCATGCGTACGCACAGGCGCAGTTGACGTTTGATAGGGACATGAGTTCTGGGAGATTTCGGGCATTGATGACAGGATAGGGTTAAACTGTCCAAACTTTAATACTATTATTACTGAAAAAAAAAAAAAAAAAAAAAAAAAGGATGGTTCTGAACGTTGTCAGAGAATTCCCATCCCTGCACTGACCGTCTGTGTCTGATGTAGAAACAGTGATGGTAGTAATGGCGTGAGGGGTCGGCTGCTGCATCACAGCTAAAAGAAAAAAAGAAGGAAAACAGGTGATATTGGCATTAGCTGTTTCATACACAAGTAAAAGAATAGCAGGATGAACAAAATGAAGATGAGGCTGTGCCACAATCTGGTTTGTCATCATGGTTATGAACAAAATGTTTCAAAGAGTGATAATTTCTAAAAAAATAAAATAAATCCAAGTTTTTAGCATTTTTAAACATGAATAATTTATGACAGCTTGAAGTGGGAAGAAAAGACCTGTGTGAACAGGACATTACTGTCTATAAGCATCAACCAAAATCTTTTCGTTCATAACTATGACAACACGGACACTATATAATTTGTCATGAAGAAGACATTTTGAGCTCAATTATTATTATTGTCTACAAATGATGTATGGTTTGTATATTCAAATCATTTTGTTGCTTCTAACCATATTTGCAAAAATTTCGAAGAGTTTCTAAAGCATTCACCTTTAAGTCCGAGTTATTTGACAAATTATGTTAATAACTATGACGACAAAAGTGTAACATTTCAGAGAGTGAGCTTCTGGCAAAGCTTCATTAACAGATGGTACAAGGCAATCTCAGGTTAAGTATGGAATTCTACACAATGAAGAATAAGCACGGGGCAGAAAATGTTGAGGACTACATGACCTAACAAAAAACTGCTTTGTCAAGATGTGCCACTCTTCTTAGAATAGGGACCCTTTAGTTTGCATGAAAGAACAGCTACCGCAACAATGGGAGTACAAGTATTGAAGGATTTAGACACAGACAGAAATAAAACCAATTAGTTTCTTATCCTTTGATCTGCAAAAAAAAATAAAAAAATAATAATAGAAAAAACAACAACAAAAAAACAAAGAAATACACAACAAACATTACTGGGAATCATTCAGCACAGCAGAACCGAAACTAAACTGCCCCAAGTCACCTTCTGACTTTTCATTGACAACAAGATAGTATTCAAGACAAATTTTACTGTTTTTTCAGGTTCTAAGGACCGTTCACAGATGAAAACCTGGAACAGTTTAACGTAAACATAAATAAAAACAACTCTATTTTTCACATAAACCAAAATAAACACTATCCTCGCTAAATAAAAAAAAAAAAAAGAAGAAAGAAATACATCCCCACTCCCTCACTCACCGACAAATTTGCATTTTCGAAGCAGCTCCAAATGTGTCCAGAAAATGTCACCGGGGTCGTTGGGAATGTGTTTGATGAACTCGGGGTGGGTCATGGCACACAGCTGCTCTCCGTTGAAGCGGAACATGTCCACATTGACGTTGACCAGGCGGAATTCTTTGATAGCCCACTGAATCCAGTGCTTCACGTGAAGCTCACTCCACTGGGCAGGGTCTGAAAGGCCAGGTTTGGAACAGTTTGGAAAAAAGAAACAGTATCTTGTTTCCAAGCACCCTAGGATTTGGAGGCAGACACAAAGCTGATGGGTCATAACTGGAGACAGCCGGAAACTAGCTCCGGGTCGGGATGCTTGGAGAACTCTTGTTGGTGGCCTATGTCACAGGACGGACCACAGGCATTGTTTGAGTGAGTGAGTCATCCTGTTTTAAGGCTGTACATTTTGTCAGTAACAGGCAAAAGAAAGAGCAGACCAGACTAACATCACATAGTCTGGATAGAAGAAGTAGTCTTAGGAGAATTCTCAGGGACGGCGATGCAGCTTTTTGCCAGACTAGTTTTACTGCAGGCAATGAGTCTTATTAAACTTGAAATATGTACTGCAATCGGGCAACAGACAGCTACATGCCCCTTTCGAACGCATAAAGAAAACAAAAAGCCTACAGTATAGCGACAGTCTCCAGAGTAAAAACACATTGTATACTGATGGTGTAATGTTTTATCTTAGTCGGAATTCTCAATATTTCCATGGAAGTCGAATTACAAAGAAGCTGGAAATCTGGAAGATCAATACAACAGCGTCATACACTGAAAAAAATAGGACTGGCAGTCTACGTGAACGAAGAAGAAGAAGTCAAGCAGTCGCGTTTCCATTTCCATCTACACTATGTAACAGTTCGGCAACATGCTTGCACCTATCACACATTTCAAAGGACTCACCGAAAGGAATCTTTAGCCTCTCTTGATCCCGTCTGAAGTACTGGTCTACGATCCAGCGTGTCACATTCTCGGATTCCTCAGGCAGAGGGATGACAACCTTGGCATTCTGGGACTGACCTGTACCTGCTGACTGGATAGCTTGCTCCGCCACTGCAAAGGAAAGAGGTGGTTGAGGTTTTTGGATGAAACAGACACATGTGTCAAAAGGAGATGGTTCAAAATTATTATTATTTTATCACTACAGTGGTCTCCGCCTAAGAACCCGCCCCTCGGGGGACACGATTACCGTGTTCTTGGCCGGAGTGGGCTCTTAGGCGGATTTCAAAGAAAAGCTAAGTTTGCACTTGAAGAACGCAACTCAGACTAGGGGTGGGGGCACTAACACATTAATGGGGCGCCGTCACTGACCAAATCAATCTGTGATTGGCTTACTTAAATCTTAAACACTAATCAAAATCATGCTTATTCCCTGTCTGTATCAGGCCTAGGCTAGGCCTACCTACGCAAAACAATGCAAGACGCTCAGCTTGTCAAGGATGAATGATATTATGTATTGATCGTCCACATGAAAACTTCAAATACGTGTCCATTCATCCTTGTCCTGTGGTTTTCATTCAATTTAAACGAGCATCAGAACTGGGCTCAAGTCAAGTTCAGTTTGATGATGCTTCAGTTATTACCTTGGAATATTTAATAGAATTCTAGGATTATCATCTTTTCGGATGTCTCTCAGTTAAAACATAAAGTTTGACTTACTGTTTATAATACAACTTCCAATTTATAAAATTCAATTTGATATATATATGTGACTGTAACTTCTAATTTGTTATCATTACATATTTCAGGTTTGAGGAAAAATGGCTCCTCCCACACAGACATCTGCAGAGTGCTTAAAACAGTTCGAAGAAAAACTAACATATGGAAAAAAAATTCAGTACAGAAAGAGAAAAACTAAACAAACAGCTTCACAAATTAAACGCACAGAAGAAAAGAAACTTCTTAGTTTCTGAGAAGAAACGAAAATGGTGCAAAGCAGAGAAAAGGAATGGATCTTTAAATCTCCAAGCTAGGCGATTCATTGGAAATGCTTTGCATGAACAAAGCCAAAACAAAATTAACCATCTCAGTAAAAAGGTAACATTAGTTTCCAAACTTTCTATTCCAGATTTACCTTACAAACATACAAACACACTCACCATATTTCTCTAACACATTTACCTCACAAACATACAAACACACTCACCATATTTCTCTAACACATTTACATCACAAACATACAAACACACTCACCATATTTCTCTAACACATTTACCTCACTAACATACAAACATACTCACCATATTTCTCTTCCACCTCATCCTCTGCCGTCTTAAGAATGTCTAAGATGTTGATTTTGGGCTTGACCCCTGGCTGAGACTTGACCTCCAGGTTGATCTGTACCATACCTTCCCCCTGGACGCACTGGTCCACTAGACTCTTGCCACTGTCCAGCTGCAAGGAAGACAGAATAAATGACATCAAACAAGGCTGACACAGAGAAAGAGAGCTTCACATAAGATGGACGCTACATCATCATTGCCCCTCACCCTTATCAGGGTATAGGCCACACACAAAGGATTTCCACTTCATCATCATTGCCCCTCA
>JBDFRD010098053.1:0-13431 GCA_039654405.1 Bullina lineata
AGAGAGAGAGAGAGAGAGAGAGAGAGAGAGAGAGAGAGAGAGAGAGAGAGAGAGAGAGAGAGAGAGACACACACACATTTGACACTAATTGTGACATGAAAGCGATCAGGATAACTCTATCAGAGAGAGATTCCCACATATTGCAATACAACAAAAAATAATCTATAATATTCCACTGTGTTGGCTCTACTATTACTACTAAGAATAACTAGGTTTAGAGAATTAGAGAGGACATTCACCATTCAGCCATAGCACAAGACATGAAATATCAGTGCCAGAACTTAGCACAAAGAAGTGTTCCTGAATCCTACTTTTGCTTTTGCCCACATGCAAGGCGAGCGACTTTTAGACAAAATCAAAGAACTGCACACGCCCTTGAGCCTGGTGCTTGTGTTGATGGTGACCTTGTGGTTCTACACTAGTTCGTCAACATGCAGAGCAAACCACGGAATTCTAGAACTTTCATAATTAATAGATTGAATTCTAGAAGTTTCATAATAAATTGATTGAATTCTTGAACTTTCATGATTAATTGATTGAGTTCTACAATTTTCATATTTAATTGATTGAATTCTAGAACTTTCTTAATAAATTGATTGAGTTCTTGAACTTTCATAATAAAAATTGATTGAATTCTTGAACTTTCATGATAAATTGATTTAATTCTTGAACGTTCATAATAAATTGATTGAATTCTAGAACTTTCATAATTAATAGATTGAATTCTAGAACTTTCGTTATAAATTTATTGAATTCTAGAACTTTCACAATTAATAGATTGGATCATGAACCTGCTGCCTTGAAACAACTACAAAAAAAAGCTTGATGCTGACTGCACTGATACAAAGCAAACAAGACAAATCAAGCCTAGGGTTAAAGAATTCAAGCCAAAAGCATTCAAATATTCTGAGGATCAAACCACTTATGGAGCAGACAGCTGTAGAGAACTGAAACTTGCACTTTGTAACAAGAGGATCGTACAGTTGTGCCCAGACAGCAGTATTGCTAACTCAACATGGCAGTAAGTAAAGGCAGTTAAAGTACTGTGAATAGGAATACTGTAAACCAAAGACGGAAGAAGTCCACTTGCAAACAAGAATATTGAAGTGCTTGTGATACAATTATGGAAATGTTTCCCCATTGCCCATGTGTCAGCTGCTGAAGTGTTTCCTCCAGGCCTCACTAAACTATGCAGCCAACTACTGCAAGGCTATGACTTCAGAACATTTTATTCTTTCTAAACACTGTAAGAATATATCATTGAGTAGACTACCAATTTTAGTTTTTCACAAATTTTCTACAAATTAAAAAATCATTTTCCCAGCATCCACGACACAAATAAATTTTAATTCTTTATATTAATTTTTACAAAAATATGAGGAAAATAAAAAAATGTTCTCAAACCACAATTTTAAAGGAAATTAACACCAAACATTTTGATTTTACTTTTCATAAAATTTTCTGATGCTCAAATTTTGTGCATATTGAAATGTGATTAAAAAATGTTTATATTTCTCAGATTTCTTTCTTTTGAGAAAGAATGCATTTTGTTGAGGCTGACTTTCAAGATTCATGACGTGTACAAACAGTTGTTACTCACTGAGTCATTATTGTAGTCCCAGCAAACCACAATACATAGCATAGCAATATTTATCTCTATGACGTCTTTGCCAGTGTACACTGTCTTCATAACATGGACACCATTTCCTAGTAGATTAGTTTTGCTGGATCCAGTTGAAAAAAAAAGCAAATTGCTCTTTTCTTTGCCCAAAGTTATGGCATGCCTTTGAACGGAGCATGGCCAATCGATATTCTCAATAGGAAGAAAGTATTTCGATTTCTGTGGTTGAATGTGATAAGCATTCAGAGGCTATGGACTCAGCCTCTGTTAAGCCTTGTAATAAAAGAGTAGATCTAGACCTGTAACTCCTTCATGTAACTCAAGAGACAGCCCTCACTGTTCCATTTCTGGAGAAGATTTTTTCCAACCCCCAGAAAGTTACTAAACTCATGTACAATATTTTGCAGTAACAGTGCTATTTACAGTTTTTATCAATATACAACATAAAAAAGACAAGAGGAACTCCGTCAAAATACATACGTCATAATACGTTGTCACTTTTCAGCAACTTAAGCCATCTAAATCTATGTCAGAATAGTTTGGCTGATACTGAAACTGGATATAAGCATCTGGCACTAGTTGCAGACTCAGGGATGCAACCAGTAAAAGAAATATTCATGAGGCAGTGCCAGAACCTCGGTGTTTCTCATGGTTATGAACAAAAACTTTCCAGGAGGGATAACTCATGCATTCAATTTTGTCAGCATTTCAAACCTAAATAATATGATAACTTGAAAAGGAAAGAAAAGACCTGTGTCAACAAAATTTGACCAGGACATTACTGTTTAATCATTGACCAAAAACCGTTGATTCATAACTATGAAGATGCAGACATTATAGAATTGGTCATGTTCCACACTTTCTGAGCTCAGTTATTAAGCCTGCAAACGAATGGCTATGTAATTCAAATCAAACTGTACTTTCTTACTAGGTTTTTTAGCACGAATTTCAAAGCTTTTCTAAAGTATGCATCTTCAAGACTTATTTGACAAATTATCTTCACAACCATGACAAGAAAAGTACTGTTTTGTGACGCAGGTTTCTGGCAAAGCCTCATGTCTAAACAGTAATCTACACACCTGTGTCAGAAAGCTGTGTACAACATACTCCATGCAAGAAGCACTGCTGAATTCCTGCACTTAGAAATGGCACCCCTTGTGAAGTGGAAGACGAACAAGACTCAACAAGAATTTACAGACAATGTTATCACAAAACCAGTAGATGAAAAAAACAGGAGCAAAAATTAATGATTTGCACATTACACGACGTTAAAATAAATTGAGGAAGGAGAATAAGATTATAATAAAGCTGTTGAAAATGGTTTGGTTGTGGAGAGAAAATCTGGAAGTGTCCAGGAGAGACCTAACATCATTTTAACAAACTGGCTACACATTTATAATAACGCGGTGTTAGCAAGCACACATGAATATAAGGGAATCTATACAGGATGTGCTCATCAAAAAAACAAAACAAAAATGAGGTTGTTACTCCATTCATTGAAGCTTAAATTGCTACAGCTACAAAGTTGAGAAAAGGAAAAATTAGGGACAGAAGAAATGAATATGTATTCATTTTTTTTTTTCACAGGGTCTTAAAGTTAAAGAGGTAGGTGGGGGTTGATCAGACATTGCGATAAGCTCACCATTCACAGCTGTGTGTTCACTCAAAGCTCTCATCTTGCCAAGGACATGCAGAGAACAGTTTGACATTTGAAGCCCATCACACACACACAAATTAATGAAACAGTTATAAGTCAAACGGCAAGAATTAGAAACATCTTCAGCAGGGAAAATCAAAACGTCTTTTTGGCAGCTCCATCTGTGTGCGGTGAATGCTGAGGTCAAAGGAAAGACGAGGTCAGCTGAGGTCAGGTGCAATCAATGAATGAAGAAAAGTTTAAGAACTTGGCATCAAGTGCAAAATCTCTCTCATGACACAATGAAATGACTGGCTTAAATCTTTCACACATTAACCTTGCAGTGACACAAATTGAGGGATATTTTGAAGTCATACATATATTTATTGGGGAAAAGTTTTTTTTTCCATTCTTAGGGGGGGGGGATAAAATTATTTCCTAAAAATGAGTATGAAATTTGAATGTGATGCTTTGGATCATGTCTTAACTTTCAACATCCAAATTTGAAACTCGTACTTATTGATTTGAAAAGACAACGTGACAGAACGCTGGTCCCATCTCACAAGTTATGTCTCACATTAACTCCGTACATTGAAAACTCACACAACTAGGAAGTACAGAATAGTTGAACAAATTATCAAAGGGCATCCGATGTAAAAGCATGAACATCCACGGGAAAGAGAAAAAGATCAAATCAACAATTGCCCATGAAAAAAATATCAAGAACAAATGGTGCAGTTTAATCAAAAGACATACTTGTCTTCAAGCTAATGATTGTATTTGTTATTGATGTCTTCACATTTCTCTGTATAATGTATACCAGCAATCATGTGGAAAAAGTGAAAAACTGCTCAGAACTGACCAGGGATCAATACTTTCCCCACCTTCGAGAAAATCACCGTAATCAAAGGCTTTCCTAAACCTTATTTATCACTTGTGCTGCTTCACCTTCTTCCACCTCATCTTCCTCCTAATAGGACGCTGCTGTATGCCTGACTTCATCATTTTCAACATTACACTCAACTCCCCACGTCATCATGAAAATTGTCATTGCAGTAAAATTGAACTGAAAAGCTAAACAGAAAAAATATTGTAGCACACTCCTTTGTGAAACAAGTTCATTTAAGTTCAGCCCTCAGCACCAAGTGACCAGATTTCAATGCATGCTGCACCGCATGGGTTAAGTAGCGTTTAAACGACAAAAGAAAAATATTCTTGACCAACTACAAGCATCCGTAAGGCTAAAGACGGGAAAGAGATCATTGTGAACAGCAGTCATTGTTGGTGGGGGTACAAAATTTCACAGCAAAAACCCCACAGAACTGAACAACAGGATTTGCTTTAAAAAGCTACCGACACAGCCTCTGAGTTAAGATTCTCTAAATAATTAACTTATTTTGTAGAACTTGACAATAAACATCTACAATTGGAACAGAACTTTTCAAGAAAAAATATTTAAAAAAATATTTTTTCATTGTGTCCTGCACAACAAATTATTTTCAGACTTGAACTAGCAGACACTGAAAACCGTACAAGTCATCATCAAATCAAGGAACGAAGCATTATCTTCACATCTACTTCAAATAGAGAAATGAAACAATGTTTCTTGTTCTGGGCAAGTTTACTTTAAGATCAATCATTTCTCTCAGTTAATTCAATATCTCATGGATATATATATATTCATTTGTACTCTGATTTCATACATAGTCAACCCCCCTCAAAAATAAACAAACGGTCAGTTTTCAAGTTGTAAACAAGATCAAGTTCTCAATCATTGATTTCATCACCTCCATGAAAAATGTGTATAAAATAATAATAATAATGATAAAAATAATAATAATAATAATAACAATATTACTGCTAATAATAAAAATCAATTCCCATTTTTGACAGTTAAATTTATTTCACCGGACAATTCACTTGTGAAATCTTTTTATATGACGCTCTGGTTTCAATACTAACATCATGATTCTACACATCTTCCGGTTCTAACACCACAACTTAATGAGGTTTGTACATTTCTTGTTTCAGAGCTTTCACAAACCGTTTCACTGCCAAATTCACTGAGTGACGAAGAGCAGTGATTGCTCACTGCAAACATTAATGCTGGCTGTTCCTTCGCTGAATCTTAAATAACACCCATCTATTTCTCACACAACAATGAAGAACATGGAACTCTGAAATAATTTTTTTTTAATCGTGTACTTCTCACCAATTCATGAAAAAAAAAAAAAAGATTTAATTGCTAGGATTCAGATACGGATAGCTGGGAAAGGCTTAAGATTCCTACAATGCTGACATTATGTGACTTGTACATAATATCCATACTAACATGCATTAACAGTACATGTTTCCTATTGTATCACTTTTTTACCTTGAAGACACAGATCACAGCTGTATGAACCAATGCCAAAAGCAGATGGTCTAAGGCGATATTGTGTTGAACTTGACCTCTTACTTTACCCCGTAAGGTCTTTTGCCCCCCGAGTCAAGAGAACTTATCCACAGTCTAAGGTTAACGTGTGTCAAGAGAACATATCCACAGTCTAAGGTTAACGTGTGTCAAGAGAACTTATCCACAGTCTGAGGTTAACGTGTGTCAAGAGAACTTATCCACAGTCTAAGGTTAACGTGTGTCAAGAGAACTTATCCACAGCACAGTCAAGATTAACGTGTGTCAAGAGAACTTATCCACAGCACAGTCAAGGTTAACGTGTGTCAAGAGAACTTATCCACAGTCTAAGGTTAACGTGTGTCAAGAGAACATATCCACAGCACAGTCAAGGTTAACGTGTGTCAAGAGAACATATCCAGTCTAAGGCAGTGGTTCTCAACCTTTTTCTTGCCACATACCACTTGGAGCTTTTGCACCTGACCCGCGTACCACCTCATAGTTGGATGTCGAAAATGGTGTCTAACATGATTGTACACCACGACGGAGGCCAATTGGCAATTGAGATGGGTTGTTCGTCTATCGTACGGTGCCTGTTCGCACGTTTAACGTTCATGATGAAAAATAATTTAGGGCATTATGAAACCTCTAAAGTCTAAAGTCTTGGTGAGGGAAAAATACTGTGTGAATGATAAGAGGTCCAGAGGATGCTCGCGTACCATCTGGAGGGCTCTCGCGTACCACAGGTTGAGAACCACTGGTCTAAGGTTAACCTGTGTCAAGAGAACTTCTCCACAGCACAGTCCAAGGTGTAAACAGCCATAAGTTGAGGTGACCTCACAGTCAAGTTTCTTTGGTGAACAGCTGAACATGGTTTACAGAAAGACAGACCTTATTTGATCTCTGCTATATTTACACATGCTTTACGGATGTCTTTGTGCAGGCACTGACGCATGAGCTGATGAAGAGCTTTGATTTTAGTAGACAAAACAGAATGATGATGCAAAGAAGCTATACTTTCAAATGATGTGCATGATGTGAAAAAAAAATACTTTCATTTTTTTTTTTTTATTTTCTGATTTAGCCAGCCTAGGCACTTTGTTAAGGCGTACATGCACAAAAACAAATAAGAATATACTGTGTTTTTGGTAGTGATTTTCAATGAAAAGCTATCCACAAAGCTGAGCAGAGACAACTGTTTCTGTTTCTTTAAACAATAACTTGTTTTTCTTACAAATGACATGCTACTTGGACATTGAACATATTGTGTACATAGGCATGATTCCCTTTCAAATGCATTTTCCCTGGGAGAGTAGACAACAATGCAACAGTAACAAAGAATCAATCAAGAAGGGAGTGTTAAAAAAAGGGTGCTTAACCTTTTTTTTCTAAAGTCCTTCTTTATGTTTTGAGTAAAAATAACATGCAAAACAAAAATATACAGTATAATAATAATAGTTTTATAATAATTTTTTTGCTTTTTAATTATTATCATTATTTTTTTTTCTTTACAAACATTTAAATACCATTTGTAGTAGGTGAATTTACACAGCAGCAAACACTGACATTTCACAACCAAGTTGGAGGCAAGAGTTCTTTCCCTTGCTTCACCAGAGTAGTCTTTCCTTGGCAGCCTCACAGCTGCACATGTGAAATGAGAACAGTGAACAATTCACAATGGAATCTCAAAGGGATCCCGGTGGTTTCCACAGCTGCACAAGAGAAAAATCCTCAACAGAGAACAAGCAATACGAGCTCAACTACTTTTAGAAACCTGTTCTTTCAACTAAAAAAAAAATAAATAAAAATCCTTGTGCGAGAATAATAATGCTTGAACAGATCTCAATCCCAGAAAGAACGTCTCTTTTCAATTGAAAACAATCCTGGTTTGAGAATACACGTTCGGCTTTAGTCAACTACTAGAAGAAACGTTTTGCTTCATGTGCAGTTGGAATATCCTCAGGCCACACACCGAGCTTTCAGCAATAGGTCTCTAATGAGAAGGAGGAACTGGGGTGAAGGTTTCTGTTAAACACTGGTTTCATCTGTCAAACATTCGATGTCTTTGCCGAATCTAGGAACCTCTCATGGGCCAGCATTGTCTGAAATTGTGAAAATGGGCCGTGAGTGTCAAAATCATTCATTTCTGGGAGGGGAAAAAATCTCTACAACACATCTACGAATATGTACATTACCAATCTCATGGCATACAAGTATCATTTATGTGATCACCAAGTGGCATGGTGGTGGAACGGTTACACCGTTAGACTCTCAATCTGAAGGTCCTTATTCAACTCTGGGTTAAAGACACTTTACCCAAATGTTCCTCTCTCCACCAGGTGCAAAGTAGGTACTGGCACATTTAGCCGGGGAAGTAAATCTAAGACAGACTACCATCCTGTTTAGGAGATGATGTAAGAAATTATCTGTTCCCCTTTGCGGTACTGAAACTGGGATAAGCTCTGCCTCTATGGGCTGCGAGGCCTTGAAGGAACTTCACTTACTATATGATAACTGGGAGGCGGTAATAGTCCTACTTTCTGGTACAACTCATTTCAGTCAAAAATCAACTTTTCAAAAGTGATAAGTTTTGTTATTTTTGTATCACTAAAATGAGGTATATAAAAATTATTTTAATTCTTGAAAGTAATAATTCTTGAAGATTGTTTGCCAATTACAAAGTGTTCTATGAAAGCCTACCAAAAAAAAAAAAAATTCAGTTAAATACATACTGATTTATTTGCAAACTCATTTATCTGACATTTCCTTCATGGCAAAAACAACCAAGCTAACAGAGGCACAAACGTGAAAGACACACACTTGGATTTCAGCTCAGTTCATTCTTCTTCTTTATTTTCTTCTCTTTCCATAAGATTGTTGTTCTTGTGTTGCTAACTGTCGACACATTCAGTATTCTCTTGCAATATCCTTGCTTTATGAAGGCCATGTACACCTTATTCAGTGTACCATTTCGAATAACAGATGTGTCAGCAGCAAAGCTTGTCACAAGGTTAGCTCAGCCACATTTTACTGCAAATTACTTCACATTCAGCTCATATACATGAGAGGGTGGCCGAATGGTTAGAGCGTTGGACTCCTAATCCAAGGGTCCAGGGTTCCAATCCAGGAGGTGATCGTGTTGTGTCCTTGGGAAAGACACTTTACACCATTTTTCCTCTCCCCACTCAGGTGCGAATTGGGTACCGGCAAATTCTGCTGGGGAAGTAAACCTACGACAGACTAATGTCCTGTCCAGGACATGATGTAAAAATCATCTGTTTCGCTTCACGCAACCAAACCGGGATAAGCTTCGGCCCAATGGGCCTCATTGGCCTTGAAGGAAGCTTACTTACTTTACTTAGTCTTAAACTAGCCACATTTTACTGCGAATTATTTCATATTCATCTCATCTAGACTAGAGCTGAAGAAGCAGAAGTAATTACTCACTGTGAGAGAGTCAATCTCTTGGGAGAACGCTCCAATTTCTTTGGCAGCTTTTTCGTCTCTCTGTGAAGAGGATGAAAGAGGGTTCAATATATGTGCAGTGCATCCTGTTACGTTGTCTACAAAGGTAGATAACATTGTTTTCTTTTTATTCAGACTTCAACTGTGTTGAATTAGTAGAACAAGAAAATGTTTAATTCATATACTTCATTTCTTCATAAAGAAGTTTAACTTCATTTGAAAGAAAAAGAAAAGTTCTGGTAATTTTATTTCATACACTTCATTTTTACATATAAAACTTTAACCTTTATTGCATACACTTCATTTCTACATATAAAACTTTAATCTTTATTTCATACACTTCATTTCTACATATAAAACTTTAACCTCATCTGAAAATAGGCCTCTACCAGTATCCCATTTTTTTCTTTGAAAACAGGATAAAGACAAATAACTCTGACAAAACTCACTGTGGATAAACTTTTTAAAAATCCTGTTGAAAACAAACATACGCTCGTGTACAATCAACAGAACGTTAAAAATTGATCATATGTCTAAACTGAAATGACACATTCAGCTTTCCAAAATCTTTCAAAACCATCTGATGAGAAACAATTGTCATATTTTCAACAAAAAGAGAATGATCATTTTTTTAAAAAGTGGTAAAAAAAACACAAGTACCCACCCCCTTGTTTTCTGTAGCCCCTCCATTGTGCTGGTACTGGCCATTCAGCTCTGGTGGGCAGATGAAGCTCTCCGCCTCAGTCTCTGACCGGCTTCTTTTGTGGCCAAACAAACCAAATTTGCCTTTCTGTTGGAACAAGGAGTAACCATTTTGTGTGGAGAGAGTGAAAGAGAGAGAGAGAGAGAGAGAGAGAGAGAGAGAGAGAGAGAGAGAGGGAAAGCTACTGACAGAGAGGAGAGAAAAGAGGGACACGGAAGAGACGGCCAAAAAAAAAACCCATGACAGACCTGCATCATGCCTAGATGACGTAATAATCATCTATTCCCTTCAAACTACCGAAACCAAGATAAGCCCCAGCTCTGTGGACGTTACAGGCCTTGAAGGAACTTTACTTTTTACATTAACCTTCTCTAACCCTGGTGCTAACACTCAGCTTAGGCCCCCTGAGGATCACCCACCTTGATCTTGTTGTTGGGGGTGAGGGGGATGTAGCCCGCCTGAGACTCTTGCTCCCGCTTCCTGGTCTGCATCTCTGGTCCAATCAGTGTGATGAACTTGGTGCTCAGGTGCCGACGTAGCAGTGTCTTACTCTGGGGTATGCACAGGAGCAGGGCAAACAGCTCGGCATTGAAGCGTGGCTCTAGCACCTGGAAGGGAGGAGGGAACAGTGGAGAAAGGAAATCAGGAGTGTGCAAAAGAGACTGACCCACACATGCCAACCCCATTTGAGGCTTGGAGTAATCACAAGCAGAACGCGCACTAAAAATAGGACCAAAAAGAGTTATTTTACCACACACAAGGATAACGCCAGAGAACGAAGAACACAAATGTCGGTCAATTCTCGTCCTGACATCTTATGTCTTCGGCTTAATTTGGTCGTAGTTGCCCGTAAACCATAATTTTTTACGGCTCCCTGTAATTTCTTATGGCGAACCCATAAAATTGGCAGGTCTGCTGACCCTCCATTCATTCATGAGAATACAAAGTGATACACACAAACAAAATGAGCTATCCCGAAAAATACAAAGACAATCCAACGCTCGACATTACTGTAGTCAGAGGTGGAAACAACAAGCAAGTGCTTCCCAAGCCGCACCAAAGTCACATTAACATGCAATCCAGTGTAGAGAACATGTCCTCATCAACAGGCAGGCAAGGGAATGACATGTGTGGAAAGGATTGATAACGCCTCACACACGTTAACAAAAATAAATACTAAAACTGTCTGAACCAGTTCAAGAAGGGAGAAACTGCACACCAGGAAGGAGAAATACACATGGAGACGCCAGGAGGACAAGCAGATAGACACTTTGTACACTTTTTGCATTTATTGACAGGAATTATTCAGCAAAGCCTCATACTGAATTCAGATGGTGGAGAAGGGAGGGGAACAAAATTGAACTTAGGATTATATGTAATTCAACAAAGGCGTAGTTCAGTCGTCAATTCAGATGGGGGGAAACGGGAGGGCGCTGTGGAAATGAGACTGAACTTAGAATGATGCATACAATTCAGCGGAAATGAGACAAACTCTAGAACAATGCACATTAATTTCGCAATCGCGTTGAATAAAAAAATAGAAAAGAGACAGGTTATGTGGAAATAAGCTTGACCCTTGAGTACAGGTTGAATTCAGACAGTGAGGAGGGGGAGAGGGTGGTAGTGTAGAAATAAACAGTGACCCCTGATTGATACATACTATTTGACAGAGAGGTTGGCGTTGACTTGAGGCTGATCTTACATTGATAAGTTAAAGCGGGCCTCTTTCCTTGAACTTTGCAATATGGATGAGTTGGTGAACCAACTTACACCAAATAAGCAGGAAAGGTTACACGTCAAAATGGTGCCTCAGTAATTATCATTCACTCTTTGAACCCCGGTCCTCTGAGCCTTACTTTTACCTGGACCTCAGCTCCTGAGCTAAATTCGCTGAAGTGAACCCCGCCTATTTGGTCCCACAACCTACACAGTGCATTGGGTATATATATATATATATATAAGAACGAAGCCCCTTGTGGTGTGTAGGTCGCACTCTGGCAAATAATGTGCTGATTGGTCAGTCTAAATATAGAATACAACCAAACTAAGTCACAGAGTATTCTCCTGTGACCTATGTGGTGGATTCAATAGGAACGAAGGTGCTCGTGACCTGTAGCTTGCACTCAAGCGAGTCAAATTAAAGACAACAAAATAACTTAACTGTAGAAATGCCCCTGATATTACAAGTATCACCCCATATCAACATCGGCCCGGTTAGATTTTCATCCCAGACTAACCCCCACACACTCATATACTGTACACAGTGGCAAGATTGAACACACACAAAGCTACATCATCACCTCAGTTTACAATTGTCACATGTCCACTCAACTCGGTTTTGAGAATTCGCGTTTCAAAGAAATTTTGGTACATGTAATTGTTAGGGACATACGAAAATGCGTATTGAAATTTTCATACTTAAAGTGAACTGATGGTCTTGAAAATACAAAGACATGTAGTAATAGTCTATGGAAGGCCTTTGATGGGTTTAACTCGGATTTTGTGAAAAGCGGACATACGACACTTGTAAACTGAGGGGACGAATTATCTAGTTCCTCATGGATGCCATTATCTAGTTATCTTCGTGCCTCGGCTCTGTGTTCACATCGAGTGCGTTTTGGTGCGCACATTCTCTTGATCTACTTTCCCCCATTACACTGCAAGGTTTAACTCTACCACTGGAAGCTATCTGCAGCTGATTCCTAGTGAAAAAAAAAAGAAAATTTCTTAATGAAATGAAGAGAAGAACTTGATTTAAAACAAAGTTTCCGAGTTCTTCTTGTTCATTACAGCGTGGAAAAGAAAGGACACAATACGGTCATCTCCCGGACACAAACCCTGGACCCTTGGATTAGGAGTCCGACGCCCAAAACCATTCGGCCACCGTACTTGTGTACCCACTCACTCACTTTCTGACCTACTAATTACCTACTTACTTACTTACTTACCTACCTACTTACTTACTTACTTACTTACTTACCTACTTACTTACTTACTCACTTACCTACTAACCTACTTTTGTACTGTTTACCTTCCTGCCTGATTTACTTATTTACTGACTGACCCACTTCCTGAGTGACTGAAGTAATTATCTATTTACCTGCTTATTAATGAAATGGAGTTTTCCACTCACAGGCAATATTTCTCTTCCTCATTCACAGGTAAGCAGCTCACAAGGTGAACGGGGAGAATCCAGGTGTAAACCTAATCTTACACCTGAAGCCAATCTGACCTGGCCACTGTGCTAATGAGGGGTCAAGCCATGACCTCGTCACATGACCTTTCATCGTGTGGCCAGGTACGCAATGACGCAAGGCCGAGAACTCTTCTGTGCTAAACCTGTCTCATCCTTCTTCTTCCTGTTTGTATAGTGCACCGCACTATTGTGTGAACACGGGGTTAATTAGTGGAACTTTCAGAATATAAAGCATTCGCCTGGCTGAATTATTGCCCTTGCAGCAGTGGAATCCCCAAGGAACCCGAACACGGGGAAGGCCAGGGGAAACATGGAGAAGATGTGTGGAGAGAGACAAGGAGGGAACAGGACAAACATGGAGAAGATGTGTGGAGAGAGACAAGGAAGGAACAGGACAAACATGGAGAAGATGTGTGGA
>JBDFRD010098164.1:0-13427 GCA_039654405.1 Bullina lineata
CACCGAAGGAAGTAGGAAATGTCAGGACAGGGTGGCCTGGAAAGGGATCATTAAAACAAACCCATACACCGAAAGGTGGAGTTGGGGACAGATAAAGTAAGTAAGTAAGTATTTAACAGGAAGAAAGTCTCGGATCCTCATTTAGAAATTAAACAAAATAGTTTTCCTAATCGCATAAAACGATCGTGAGAAAAGATGAGCAAGGCGAGTGACTTTTGTCTATTTTTCATATAGCCGAATCTGAGAAACGCTGAAATTCATGAAACTGAAACAAAGAAGGCTCAGTTACAATAGGGCAAAGAGAAGTTCACTCGTTCATTTATCATGTCATAATTTTTGGCACGGAAGACATTGCTCAGACACTCGTAGCACTTGTTAGTATTGATTAGAATGAATTGAGAATGAAGAATGGCCTAGATTATAGTAGATTAGATCTAAGCTCTTTTTCTATTGTAGCGACCATTATTACATTTCCATCATGACTGAGCGATGTTCTCGCAGCACGGTAACATTGTTATTCCCCAGCCACCGTGTTGTGAGCGAAGTGTGTATGAAAACATGTGTGCATGAATTAGCAGTCCTGAATGGAACGTGCGCCGAGTAGCACGCAGTTTTATTTTTTTTTTAAATGTAGGCCTGTATTTTATAGGCCTAATGAAATTCTTCATCAAGATGTTTTCAACACTTGCTACACTATGCTACAGCTAAATCTAGAATCTACCCATTTTCAT
Organism: Bullina lineata; assembly: GCA_039654405.1. NCBI lineage: Eukaryota > Metazoa > Mollusca > Gastropoda > Bullinidae > Bullina > Bullina lineata. The sequence goes on from JBDFRD010098164.1 coordinate 732, forward strand.
TTTCTAAATTTATTTTAAATTTAAAGTTCTGAGGAAGGATAAATCTCATGCTCTTTTCTTGATATTATCAAGTAGGCTGGCTATAGGATAGGCCTTCTAGATCTAGAATCTAGATCTATGAGGAATATTTATAACTGACTTCTTTATATTAAAATTGTTAATTTCGGTTCACAAGGTCACAAAGCTGCGCGTGAATTCAATTCATGCATGTCTGTATCCACCTCTATCAGAATCATGGCTATGAGAATGACTCTATTGACTCTCTAGATCTATAGGCCTAGATCTAAATCTAGATAGTCTGTCTCTGTCACGTGAATAAAGAATGCGAATGTGAGTGAAATGTAGGAGATCTTCACTCTCAGATATAAAGTGTAGAATCTGCATCAAATTAAGAATCAATCTTACAGATGTATGTTGACAAATAACTGCACTTAAATTCCAAAACATCGGGAGGAGAAACACAACAAAGACAGGCTATGATATGTGATGATGACGCTTTCTATGACGCCTTGTTACGTTTGATAAGGAGCGATTCGATGGGAAGAATCGAGATCTTGATAGATTCTATGCCTGACAACAATGATAAATGAATATAAATTACATTTTCAGTACGCAGAAAATGATTATTGGTAAAAAGAACATAATCAAACAATTTCGATAACTTACGGATAAATTTCTCGTGAAACTCGTCCGTCACAAAAAAGCAAAACAAACCTCACTCTTTTTTCCGTAACAGGAAGCAGAAATTGCGGAAATGACAAAAAGTATCTAAAAATAGACACAACTCATCGTCATCTTGTGAATAAAAGGAGCACAATGTAAAATTTTTTGGAATTATATTTAAAGATCTATTGTGTGACCTAGATATATAATATAATAATATGGATTATTGAGAAAAGTATTAAATTAACCAAGCAAGGTCCCAACTGACACCCCACCTTTAAAAATGTTCCTGAAATTAAATATTAATATATTAGGATGTTTCCACATAAGACACGATGTATGGAGGTAGATACTGATTTAGAATCTAGGAAGAATCGGAACACACTTTCAAAGAAAGGACAGCACTAGACCTCTATGTTTATTCGCGAAAAACAACTGCCCATGTTATGTTATTAATTTCTGAGGAGTAGGAATTGTGCGAACAATAAAATGGATAAAACGTGTTTATACGTAAAGGTTGAAGGTGAAAGGTGAACTAAAATAGCCAATCATAAAGTCCGGTTCTTGAAGTACTAAAGGGTGTCCTTCGCCTTCCTCATTCATTTCACAACTCGTGTGGTGAGAGAGCTGTAAACAAACGAGGGTGTATCCCACGCGTTGTGATACATGTGTAATTTCATCAGAAATTGGTATACTAAGTAAGCATTGATCTCAGCATAACAAACATCTTGTCGGACTCTCTTCTGCTCACCAAATATATTTTACATAAGTTTAATCAACGTTAGTTTCTATGTCGACGAATATCGGTAGAATCTAGAAGTAGAATAAATAATATAATAATAATAGATCCAGAGTCTAGACGTAGAAGAAGCATATCTAGATTCTAGATCTAGATAATCAGTATTAACAATAGTCTATTATCTAGATCCTAACACCTAACAATAATTAAGCTAGATCTATGTCAATGCTAAGCAATAATGTAATAATGCTTTTTGATTGATTTTATAATAAAAATATTATGTGAAAGGTTATGAGTTATGGGTGTAATTGGCCTACATCATAAATAGCCAGATAATGAGAGCCACTTAGATTATTTTTAGCATTTTGTTTTCTATGAAGGTGTAAAGTATAACAAATGTGATTTCGAGAATTGTATTATAATTATTAGGACCCTACTGCCATTTAATTAATTAATATTTGGCTACATTTTGTAGTAGGAGTCTTCTCTGGTAATGCAAGAGTTAGTACATGAATCTATCTTCCTATTCAAGCTTTATTTTTTTTTAATCTGATGACAGTATGCTGGGGGAAAGAAATGGGGAAGAGTATCGCTTCCTTTTGGTCTACGGCTCTGAGACTGGACAAGCTCAAGCCATAGCGGAGGAGATTGCAGAGAAGGCACCTACTTATGGACTCAAGGCTGACCTTCATTGCTTGGATCAGACAGGGAAAAAGGTAAGAATTGAAAACAAACATCACATATATAGGGCCGCTGGATGTTGCCAATTTTCCACCTTCTTTTTTTACTGTCTTCTTTCTGCAGACCTTATAAGCCTTGGTGTTTTAGTGAGTAGTGAAACGGAAGTTGGGAACTTAATGAAGCCTTTTACTTCACTGCACAGTTGAGCCAAGCGATACTGAGCTAAAAATAATTTTCAAGGAAATAAACTTCTTAGATTTCATTGACTAATGTTCAGTAATTTTTAGGTGCAGCCTCTATGTAAAATCCAGTACTTTTGCTTTACAAAGGAAGCGTAGATGTCAGCCCCTGCACTTCCCAGTTGACTGGCGGGCCGAGATTTATGCCCTCTGTGATACCCGGCAAGAATGTAACTGGAAACCCATGTCAGGGCCTTGTGCTTTACCAGGGTTAAAATAGAGCATAACAGTAGTAGCACCATCCGGGCCCATTAAACGTGTAGGGTCCACAGACGCCACAAAGTAAACCCACTGATGTTCCACATGTTGCATTACATAAGTTCTCTCATGCTTGTACTGTCTCCTTGACAATATTGACTCCCCCTGTCTGTCTCCCTCCAGTTTAATATTGAAGATGAGAAGTGCATGGTGATGGTCACCTCAACCACGGGAGATGGGGACGCTCCAGCCAACGCATCCAAATTCCTGCGCAAGATAAAGAAAAGAACACTGGGAAGGGACTACTTAGCTCATTTGCACTTTGCCCTTTTGGGTTAGTTCATGTTGTTTCAATTTATGTATTGTTACAATTATTAATACAGTGGTCTCCGTCTAAGAACCCGCCCCTCGGGAGACACGATGACCGTGTTCTTAGATAGATTTCAAAGAAAAGCGATGTTTACAATTGAACAACGCAGACTGGGGATGGGTTGGACTAACACATTAATGGAGCGTCATCACTGACCAAATCAATCTGTGATTGGCTTAGTTCAATTTTAAACACCAATCAAAATCATGCTTATGTAAGTCGGAGAATAGGGGCGGGACACAACAACAAAGCGAAGATCTAGCCAATTATGACTGGTTTAAGACCCAGGTAGGGGATGGAGCTGAATGGGCATGCTTCGAGCAATGACAGTGGATAGGCCAAACGCATCAATGCAAATAGGCCAAGGGGGTGGGGGAGGGATGAAAAGTCGAAGGAACGGGACTTTGCTTTTCACACAGCTATGGTCTAGCCTTAGAACAAAAGCAAGGTGACTGACAGTATTACTGGCGGTTTAGGCGGCGGCTGCTTAAAAAACATCTATTGGGTAAGGAGCAGGGATGCCGTTTCTCGTTTTTTTTCGTTATTTCGGTCGTCGGCCGTTCTCAAATCCGTTTCCATTATTTGCGTAAGAATGGTCAGGGATGAAACGAATTTTAATTTTTTTTTCCGTATACAGGCTGACTGGCCCGAGAATCCATATTTTTAATAAACGGAAGCACACCGAAAACGAACTGCGCATGTTCAACCGGAAGTTTTGGTTTCAATGAAGACGCGGTCAAGGCAAGCCTAAGGCAGAGACGCAGCTCAGTTTGTTTCGTGTGTATCTACGACTTATGACGGCCAAAGCTAGATCTAAGTTAATTCAGAGGAGTTTTTCTGCTTAGAGATGGATAAGAAGCGTAAAGTGCCTTCCAAGCGGGACCTCATCGATGTGAAATTAGGTGTTAGGGTTAGGGTTGATGTTGGGCCTAATGCGCCAAAGAACAAATTCTCTGTGAAGTGGCTTAGTGAGGAAGAGAAAGACATCAACGGAGAGGTTTTATGGTTTATATTCGTAAACATCAGGAAAATGGTTCGCATGGTGTGAATATTGCCAAACTGCAATCAATTAGGGGCCTACTCCTCAAATGGCAAGAAAGCTTTGAACCAACACACAAATACTGCTACACATCGTTCGGCAAAAAGGGAATCAGAGACTGCATCATTATTGCCAGCAGCTTTTCGTGCAACACAGGATAAAATTAATGAAGTTGAAAATGATGACACGGATGTTCCCGGGAAAATTTTCAGATATTTTCACAAAAGTCCAGTGGCATCCCTGTAAATATAATATATTAACTGAGGCCTACCATTTAAGGCACGGTGGCCTATCACTGAGCAATACGTTGCAAGTTGTACAGGAGTGCCACGGCCTCGATTGTCTATGTGGAAGACTGCGGGTAAAATGGGCCAGGACCAATTTATTTGAGCCAAAATTTCTCTCATGCGACTCCGATATCGAATTGTGTAAGACACAGATAGGCCTAATATAGGCCTACAGTGCTGCTTGCAATTCTTCCAGCAGTCAAGTGTCATAAATGTAACACTTTATGCCACTATTTTTTTTCTTTCTCAAACTTCAATCAAGACAGGTACAGGAATTGTTTCGAGAGAGAGAGAGTGAAAAATATGTGTGCAAAAAGACGACTAATTTTAAGCGTTTGAAGAAAGAAATATTCTAGAAAATGAAACATTGTATCCTACGATGGATTCCACATCAAACCAGATCCTGCACCATCCACATCCGCTAGATCTCTCACCATCTACATACTCAACAGTTTATCACACTTCAGACTCGTATGATAACTTAACCCTGGAAGCTCACAAAATGTCCCAACCTACCGCCCTGCAATAACCGAGAGCCGTCGAAGAATGTAGACCAACATTCTCGCGCAATGAACTGGGAGCCGACGCAGACGTTTGTTTTTGTCCCTGACCCTCTTCAATGGAAAGTTTGTCATTGCTAAATATAGTAAATGTCAATATCTAGAAATATCAACCAATGAAATTCCGGTACAGTGGTCTTCGCCTAAGAGCCTGTCATTCATGTGAAACAGATTTTTTCTATATAATTTATCTGCGTAAGAGCCCGCTTTCAACTACAATTCCGCGTAAGAATCATGTTGATAATTGTAATGCAGCTACCTGATAATTTTGTTGTTCACGTATGAAAATGGTAGCCTACATGTGAAACAGTCATTTGGGTATCTTGGTTGAATAATTCCTGTAATACAGCTATCGGAGCTTATAGAGGGAAACGAGAGAGGTATAAAAAATTAAGAGAGAGTAAAAAGCTTTGAAAAAGAAAAAATATTCAAGGAATACAGTATAGTATAAACATATTTTTTTTAACCCGACGTTGCATCATAAATTGTTTTCTGTATAGTTTACTTTGAAATATTTTTCAATTTGCAGATGACTCAAAACGGAGATGACATTGACATGAAAGAAGAGAATTTGACACCCGAAGAGGAGGCTGAAGCACAGACCCTCCTGGATCATGGAATCAGCAAAACTGTTGCTAAAGAGCTTCTCAGCATATATAAAACAGGTAATCAACCTGTGAAGTCTCTTCAACATTGTCCATTGCTTTACATCAGAGTAATTTCTTTAAATTTTGCGAAATGGGCAAAAAAAAGTGATAATTTTGTGTTTTAAATTTAAATGAATAATATAGATCTAAAGTGTCTCTTTGAAATTTATCCAAGAAAGTAAATGAAATGAAAGTATTTGAAACTTAACACAGTTTTCGTATCAAGAGCAATTAGATTCTATGTGTATCAATGTTTTGTAAATTGTGCTTTTATTGTTTGTTTTTTTTTCCATTATAATTTTTTTTCCCCAAGTTTCATCTTCTGTGGTTCTGAAAGTGGCTTATTTTTCCATCTCTAGAAAAAAATTGAATATATCATTATTATGTAATAATCAGTCTCATTGTTTGTTTTTTTCTTTGTTCTCTAGGTAAATTGTCTCAGTCTGATCTTGATGACAGAGCTATGGATGCTCTGAAAGAGTTCTCTCCCGAAGATGCCATTAAAGTGCTACGTCAATTTTGTGAGAGTAACTTAGAACATGTTGGCAACAAAAGTGCTTTTTTGTGTGGACAGATGAAAACATACAGGCACAAGCTTCGGGCTGGCAACATGCCACCTTTGGTGAAAGGACCTGATGAAGCAAAGCTGAAGGTAATATTTTCAGTGCTATTTTACTGTGCCCTAGTTATTGCCCATGGTAGTGCATTCAACTCATTTGTGGTTGCTCTGGTCTGTTGAGGACAGGCCTACACTACAAACTACCGTCATATTTCTTACAGTCTTTTAATTTCTGCCTTGACTTTAAATGAACTAGCACCATTTTTATTATTTTATTATAAAATTAAAATAGCATGGACAAAAAAAAACCAACTTCATCACATTGTATAAGTGGGTTTGTCCTTCCAAAGACAGACCCAAATGTTTTCATTTTCCCCCCTTTCTTGCTCTTGTATTCTTTTCAAATGCTAGTACAGGGCGACTGCTTAAACTGTTCTATTTTTTTGATCCGTGAAGAGTTTATTACAGCTAAAAGAGGCCTAAAAATACATATCGTTGCCTGCTTTATTTTGGACTAACTGTTTGAATGCATCTTTGATATGATAAAGTAACATTGTTTGAAGAAGATTGAATGTAATGCTTCCAGTACTTTACTTGATATTTTGATCGCTTGATTTAACCTTATTTCAAAATTAGCAACGTCATTTCTTTTCAGCACTAGTTTGTTGATAAATAAGAGAAATTTCATCATCATTGCCCCTCACCCTTATCAGGGTATAGGCCACGCACAAGGGATTTCCACTTCCTTCTGTCCTGGGATAACTTTGCCAGTTCTGGCCATGTTTGTCCTGTTTCTTCCTTGTCTTTCCACACATCGTCTCCATGTTTCCCTTGGCCTTACCCGTTTTTGGGTTCCCTGTGGATTCCACTGCAGTGCCTGTCTAGTGATGCTACCTGATGAAAGAGAAATTTGGTGACACTTAATTTTTTGTTTGTTTCAGCATTAGTTTCAAATCTGCCATTTTGACCAATTTATTATCTACTGTTTGACAAATTCAACCTTTTTTTTTTCCAGGAGATACTTGAGCGTACAGGATATTCTCTTGATGTGACAACTGGTCAAAGGAAGTATGGAGGCCCACCTCCTGGTGGAGATCCCAACCAGCCAGGTTCTGGGCATGAGGTATGTTTGGTGTGTTAAAAATCAAGTATAATTTATTCTCTGAAATGTTCTATCATGCAACACAGGACATTCACCAAAATTGTACGCTGTTGTCATTGCATAATGTTTCATTCTTTCTGTAAAAAAAAAAAATTAAGTTCCTTCAAGGCCTATGAGGCGGATAGAGCCGGAGCTTATCTTTCGGTAGCGTTAAGCGGAACAAATGGTTTTTACATCATCTCCTAGACAGGATGCTAGTCTGTGGTAGGTTTACTTCCCTAGCAGAATATGCCGGTACCCAATTCGTGCCTGGGTGGAAAGGGGGAAAAACGGTATAAAGTGTTTTCCCAAAGACAAATACGGATTCGAATCTTAGATTAACACTCTAACCATTCTTTCTATTAGACTTAGCATTATTTCTGTCTGTAAAGAATGGGAATCAGTCAGGTAGTATTGAGGAGTGATTTGTTGAAGTTTGAGAATGGACAATGAAAATTGTCTAATTTCTAGCCTGAAGATTAAAACTTGTACATTTTTTGAAGGCTGATCTAATGTAAAAGTGACATTTAAGTGATGGAGATGGGAAGAAGTCCATTGATTGAAAGGAGTGAATGAGTTTATTTGTAGATAATAAATCAAAATATTTCTTTGTTTTTGATCTTTTTCCCCTTCATTAAATTCTATCGACAGAGGTCTGTTTTAAAAAGAAAAACTTCTTGCCTTCCATACCACTTAATTGCCATGTTGTGTCATACTGTAACACCCTTTATTATCATTAATTTTTCTTTAAAAAACAAACATTGATTACTTTCCTTTGTAGTATAAAAAAAAAGGAGCTTGTAACTTTAGGCTTGTGGTGACTAGCATGAATAGTCGCGCAAACTTCATATTAAAAGCTGAATTTAAATCATTCAAATGATTTTAAATGGAATGTTTGATTATATGTGATTCATTTTTAGGTACTGGTTGTGTTGATCATTGCATATGTAGGGCAAGTTTTAAATTATGCTTCTGTTCACAGATCTTCTGCGGGAAAATCCCCAAAGATGTGTTTGAAGATGAGCTCATCCCGCTCTTTGAGAAATGTGGAAAGATTTGGGACATGAGGCTCATGATGGATCCCATGACTGGCTTGAACAGAGGTTATGGTTTCATTACTTTCTGTGAAAAAGAAGCAGCCACTGAAGCTGTTACTCAGGTGAGGCTATAAAAGTCTATAGTTGATCTCAATATATGTGTTAAGAAGTACTGGAAAAGGTTATAAAAAATGTTTCAAAACTAAAGTATTTTTATAAACAGCTGTCTTCCAGCAGATAATTTATTTACAGCAGAGTTAAAATGAAGCAATGTTGGGTTTTATTTTGCCTTGAGTAAATTTTCAATTCATGTGGGCAGATAGTGCATTTGGTTGTGGATTTTTTCCACATTTTATAGTAGGATGGCCTATTTTATCATATAGTTTCATTTATTTTCCTTTTTTTTTCAGTTGCATAATTATGAAATTAGACCTGGAAAACAGCTGAAGGTTAATGTTTCCATTGCCAATGTGAGATTGTTTGTTGGAAACATTCCTAAAAACAAGTCAAAAGAAGAGATAAAGGAAGAATTTGGAAAAAGAACAGGTAAAAGAGTCATTTAGATTGTTAGTGTAAATAAATCTGTCTTTACCCTCCCTTCCAAAAAAAAACAACCCCAAACAAAACAAAACTATATTTGATTTGTCTGTAAATTATTGTCATAATAAAAGGGTGAAATTGTGACTTTTACGAAGCAGATGTGTTGAGAGGAAGATCATGTAGTTTTTCTGAAAAAGTAGAAGAAAATATTTTTGGAATTATAGATTTTATCTAACCCTATCTGAACATTAACATCTTTCTATTACACTCATCTCACTTGTTTCGGCCCTGTTCTTTAGAATATACCTGTTATACTGATCTTTTTGTAAGAATTGCAAGTAATGATAATGCTTGAGTTTGTATAATTTGTTGCTCATTCGCCTTTTTTCACATTTCTCAGATGGACTTGTAGATGTGATCGTGTATGGATCTGCTGACAACCCAAAGCAGAGAAACAGGGGTTTTGCCTTCCTTGAGTATGAGTCTCACAAGCAAGCCTCAAATGCCAAGAGGAAGCTTCAGGCTGGGCATCCTAAATTCTGGCAGTGTGATGTCATTGTTGATTGGGCTGACCCTATGGAAGAGCCTGATGATGAAACTATGTCCAAGGTAAAATATTTGCTGTGTATTGTTAGTGGTTTTATAAATCTCCTTGTTTAAGACAAGGGATAAGGAGAAAATAGTATGGATCCGTCTTTGTAGTAATCTTTGTTACCTTTATTTGCTTGAATTTCTTTCAAAATGATGATGGATCTGGGGGATCAGAGCTTTTGTTCCATTGCCTCTATGATAAAAGTCAACAGATGCTCGTGAACTTATTAATTTTGTAGTGAAGTGTAGGCTATATCAAAGTGCTGGTATTGCTAGAGATATTGCAAATGTTATCACTGAAGTGAGTTCAACGGTTGTATGCCTTTTTTCTTAACCATGCTATAAATATGATTGTGGAATTGTTCCATTGTCTATTTTTTAGTTTCTTTTTTCTTTTTTTTTTTTTTTTAAATAATTATTATGTGGCGATGTTCAAAGGACATTTAGCTCCATGCATGTTGTATCAAGGTAGGAGGTAGTAGAAATGGTAGACTTAAGGTCTTGCTAGGAGATCTAACATCTGTTCTGCTTCAATTTGTTCAAACCTTGATAAGCTCTGGCTCTGTGGGCCTTTTTGGTTGAAGAAACTTTGCATTATTTTTTTAAAACTGGCACTGGGAGTGGTTTTTGTTCTGAGCTGTTATTTCTTCCAAGGCCTGTTTTACACTGGTGGGTTTTAGGAATTCCCTTTTCAGATAGAAAATTTGCTGAATTGTGAGCCCAAAATTGGAGTGAAACGTTTGTCTTTCCTGTTTTCAAGCCTATTTCTCCTTGAAAGCTCAAACAGGGCTATTCCTATATTTCATTTTGGAAAGTTATGCACTATGTGACCCGATTCTTGTTGACAAAATGGCTCTTTTGACTTGTTCGTTCTCGATTCAAACATGGACAAGTGTAAACAGAGCGTTTTGAGTCAGAAATTAGAAAGCAGGAGAGGAGAATTCTCCTGCCATTGCGGCCTCCATTCACTGTTTTCTATTCCTAAAACCTACCAGTGTAAACGCACATTTAGCCCTGGAAGCTCACAAAATGTAGACCAATGTTCTCGAGTGATGAACTGGGAACCGCCGAGGATGTTTGTTTTCGACCCTGACCCTCGTCAGTAGAAAATTTCATTCTTCATAAGTAAAAAAAAAGTTGTATCATTAAAGTGTTTTGTAGACTTTTTATTAGTAATTAAGTTGTAAAACGCTGATTTGCCACACCACTCTAAACTGCAAGAGAGCAGCTTGCCACATGCCATTTTTACAATGAGCAGGGCATGGAGAGTTGACTTTTAATGTCACAATTTCCGGCGGACATCATGGCTTCTAGGGTTTAGTGAGTGACTACCTTGAATTGTAAATACATGTTTGCTAGTTAGAATAAGTCATTTAAATTTAAATATGAATTATAAATTCTCTTTCAGGTGAAGGTGCTGTATGTGCGAAACCTTACATCTGATGTGAGTGAAGATATCCTAAAGGAGAAATTTGGTGAGCACGGAAAGGTGGAACGTGTTAAAAAAATCAAGGATTACGGCTTTGTTCACTATGAGGAGCGTGATGATGCCCTGAAAGCCATGGAAGCCCTCAATGGAACTAAGATTGGGAACTTGGAAATCAATATTTCCCTTGCCAAGCCACCATCTGAGAACAAGAAGAAGGAACAGCGCAAACGTGATCAGGAACGTCGCATGGTGAGATACTTCAGCTTTGATGACTACTGGGGGGCGCCACCTTTCCGTGGACAAGGAATGAGGGCAGGACCAAGACGCCCATATCGAGGTATTTTAGAGGAATAGTGTGTGCTTTGTTCAGAAAAAAAAAAGCTTGCGTTTTGCTTGCCTTCAAATTGAAGCATTTGTAACTAGGTGTCTTTTTTTTTTTTTTTTAATATTTGTTTTTATAAAAATAGGAAAATTTCAATTAAATTATGCTTTTAGAATGTGTTTTAATGGATTGATTTGGAAACTCATGCCTTTTGAAAAAAAAACAATTTTGGTAAAACATGCATGTGATTGTAAAATTTTGTCACACATTTTTGCTATCATTCTATTATTTTGTATTGTGCCAGCATTCAAATCAAATATAGTAATGTAGCAGTAAATAGTCATTATGCATTCAATTTTATTCTTTACAGATCCATATTATGATGAATATTATGGCTATGATGACTACGAGTGCTATGGCTATGCTCCGTGTCCCCCAATGCGTGGTGGAAGAGGTAGAGGCATCATGCCCCCTGTAAGTATATTGATCTTAATTTACCAAGCAAGGTTCAGCTGTTGGTTCAGAATAAGGTATACTGATTATACATAGACAAATATTGTATAAAGTTGACATGAAAAGGGCAACATTGTACAGTGAACCTCCAACACAACGAGCTTGAGTACGACAAAATATCGCATTCAACAGGCAATATGAAAAGCCCTGTTTTTTCTATTTGCCTTTTTAGTTGTACATCTGATTGAACGATTGCCAAAATCTACCAGCCTCGGATACAACGAGGTTGTCTTCTTGAAATTGGGCCCTCTTGTCCCCATACGAGACAAATTATAAGATTCATTCTCTATGAGGCGATTCCTGTGTGCTTATTACATCAATAGACAATCCCAGCTTGAATGGTTCAATGTGTGGATACTTTAGTGCGCATGCATGCAAGTGTGCACGGCTGTTTATGTGCAAATGGTAGTAAGGGCGTGGGGGAGGTGTGCTTCATTTACCTAATTATAAGTGAAGGATACTAAGGAGAGGGGCGGTAGAGGGTTAGGAGCAAGGCATGGATGCCAATGCTGTTTCTTCGAGTTGACATCAGTTATAGGTATGTAGATGTCTAGGTTTAGCCTCAAGATAACGAAAGAGTGTTGGCCTATTGTTTGCTGATTGGCCATGTCAGTATAATTGGATGAATGAAATTCAAGTTATTGCTTGAAAGTCCTATGCTATGACCTGTGGTCTTGTGCCGAACGAGGACATTAGCCTGATCCTCGTAACCTCGCTACATGAGAGGTTCACTGTGCAATACCCATTGAATTAACTTTGTCCACAAAATGTTCAAGGGGACTTTTGTAATCTTAGAATGTAGAACACATTTCCAACAAATCGAGCATATATTGCAGCTAAAGTGTGCACCTTTCTGATGCTGTGGACGTAATGTATTTTTTATTAATTTTTTTAAAACAAAAAATGGTGGCTCAGTTGTAGTGATTCTCTCCAGGCAAGAAGTCCTAATTTCTTATTTAAAAATAAACATCGGTGTCCTATCATGTTACAATTTTTTTTAATGAAAAAAAAAAGAGAGACAAATTACAGTCGAACCTGCCCAAGACGGACACGGAAGGGAGAGGAAAAAAGTGTCCGTCTTGCGCAGGTGTCCGTCTTCGGCAGGGGTTCTGTCGGTTGGTTTCTTTGTCTAACGTTAGTT
>JBDFRD010098275.1:0-13426 GCA_039654405.1 Bullina lineata
ATTCAGACTCCGCACTACCCAGTTGGAGCCAGGGGTGAATAAAGATCAACAAGTTCGCAGAAAAAAATCCTGCCATTCATAGGGCTCGAACTCGGACCCTTGGCTCAGAAAGTGAACGCCTTAAAGACTGAGCTATTCTGCCCCCTAAATCATGTAAACGTGTAAAATAATGAATGAATTGAGAGGAAACCTAAAATTAGCGTTCTTTAATTGAAAAAGGGGTATCTGACAATGAAAGGTAGTTAAACATAACTGAAGTAAGGCTGAACTACCAGTCTGCCCTTGTGCTGGGGAAGCCAAGTCACTCTGTGATGTCCCAAATAATTTTAAAGCAAAATATTAGTCATTCCACCATATTATGGCACAGTTGTTCTATACACCACATACAGATATATCTAGTTCTTACGCTGATGAACCAAAATTTAATAGGATGGAAAAATCAGATCTTCCACTTATCATTATTTGTTACAATACAATTTAAGTTTAAAGATCCTGTAATTTAATATTCAATAGATTTAAAATCTATTTTTAAAAATCTGTACCTAATTGCACAGCTTGACCCTTTCTTTTTCTGTTCATTGTAGGTTACAGAATGAGGGAAATTAAACCAGCCAAGAACTATGATGTTGTTTCCATGGCCAAAGCTATGAACGATGACTTTGCTCCAAAGCTGAAGGAACTGTTTGACACTGAAACAGCAGCAGCAATAGAAGCGCAAAGAACAGGTGGGCCTAACTTCCTTTTTTTTAATGAAAGAAGAATACATATCAATTTAAGCATCAAATCTAATTTAGTTGAATACATTGTTTTGGGGATGTAGATTTTGATTATTTAAAGTTACGAAGTTTTTGCAAAGCGCAAAACTAGCGTAGAAAGACCAGAACAGTTATGAACATTTTTCCTGTCACATGTAGTTCAACTGTATTTTGTGTAGAATAACTACCACAGTTGTCATACTGTTATATGTCAAGACTAAGCTTGTTGCACATTTTGCAAAATTATAGAAAGTAATTATTATTTATCTCTTCATGAGTGTAAATTTCAGCAATGTTAACCCATAGAACTTGTAAAATAAGCGTACTTTGTCAACATATTTGATTTTCCAAGCGTTTAAAAAAATTGAACAGATGAAAATATGAAATTTCTGTCCCCATATTTTACTTGTTATGTGCTGTGCTCCTGTAGGACTTGAGAGAGAAACAAGAGTATCAATTTTAGTAGCATACAGTAACACTTTCTGTCAATCTTACATTAAAAGTGCATTTCATTTTCAATATTTTTTTTCACTTGATCAAGTTTGGACAACATCAAATTAATTTGATAAATCTACAAACTTGTATTTGAGTTGATATTCATTCCATTCATATTGTATATAACATTAAATTACAATTTATTAAAATTGAATATGCATATTTGATTTATTTGCAATAAATGCCTCTTTAGGTCTCCCTTATCACTTTCAGTGTTTCAACAGGCATGTGTGTTGAAATAGTCAAAGATTCTTTTCTTCTGTATTTAGGCATCTATATTGGTTGGCGTTGTCCAGAGTTTCAACATGACTGTCAAAGAGTGTTTCATACATCAAGATGTTTCTGTGATCATGCCCTAGGCGAGCATGCAAATTATACAGGTGTGCAGTCATATATGAATTAATATTCTCTCTGAAGTATTAAAAAAATTGGGTTGACTTGTTTCTTATTTATGCATTTTTTTTTCCATTTCAAACAACATCCTTGCAATATGATCATTATATTAAATAAAGAGATCAACCGTCAAAATTAAGTTGGTTGAAGTAATTTGCAAAAAAATCTCTCATTTTAAATTAATAGGGAAAGAAAGTAAGGAAATGAGATGAGTTGGAGGAGAAAATTTAAAATGCATTAGGAATGGAGAAGAGAAGGAGGAAATGAAAATGAATTCAGAGAGATGTAAAGATCGTGCAAGGAAGGTGTAATACTCATTTTCACTAGGGTTTTTATATTGTTGTTTGTTTATAGTTACTGTTTCATGTCAAAAAATAAATCAATTGAAAACCTCTGCTTTTCCTTTTAGCCCTTAGTGTCAAGGTCCCTTGCAGAGTTCCTGGGTGCTCATGCAAAGCTTATGCATGGGTGCCGAATCGACCAGAGGACATTGGAGAATTCTGGCTTCCGAAGCGTCCGGGCTATGATCCCGCTGCTTGGAGAGCCAAATGTAAATGCAAGCACACGCACAACTTTCATGATTCAAATAGACCTCACAGGTGCAAAAACAAAGGTAAGAAAAAATACTATATTAAAATACATAATCCATGTGGCAACTGATCCTGTTTAGGAGCTGATATAAAATCATCTGTTCCACTTTAGGCTGCTGGGACCAGGATAAGCTCCGGCTTTAGGGTTGTCATAAGCCTTTAAGGAGCATTTTTTCATAATGCAGGAGGGAAAGCATTCCATAGACAGCTTTTACTGAAGCTGCTTCGATGTTGGGAAATGAGATATATATGTAAATTCAAGAATGTTTGAATAGCACTTTTGAGATTACATCCACATCTGTTTAATCCATGACTGTTGATTATGACTTGTACATGTGTATCTGTGCAGTCATGCCCACAGAATTTGAAGTTAGAAAAGAAAAGAGAAAAGAGGAGACTACAAGGAATCAGAAATGATGCAGAGTCAAGTTTCCCCAGGATCAGGAACACTAGAGAAATGACAGTTTATTAAGTATAGCAGGGAAAGGGGCATGCTTACGAGAATAAACGGTGAAATAAATTTAACTGATTAACTTAGTCATTAGCACTGATATTAAGGCCACTAAAATTGTTAAACATCTTTTGAGATAACAAGGTCACCTTAAAATGGCTTTTAAAATATTGCAATAGCAAATAACACACAAAAAGGGTTACAAAGAGAAAGAGAGCTTCACATAAGATGGACGTTACAGGATGGGACCAAACATTTCTGTCAGGAAAAGTATAACAAATACTCACACAAGGAATAAGAATTGTCCTTTGGTTTGTTATTTATTGTTGAAATTTCAGCTTCACAGCAGCCTCATTTATCACTTTATTTCTAAAATACTGCTTGCTCCTTAGTTATGACATAACATTTACTTCTATTCAGTGAGTCAGTAAGTATGGATGACTTTTCTTGCATGTTTTTGTGTCACATTTCCCTTTATTTTTGTGGAGTTTAACAAACCTTAAATGTGGTCATGAATGTAGAGGTTGGGTTGAGAGTGATGTGACATGTTGGTTTGTTACTGATGAAGAAATGAGACGAAGCAGTTCAAGATAACTAGAAAGTAGTGTAAGCTATCTGCAGCCATTATGCCAATGGTGAGAGTGGGTGTGGTTACAGTGGTGGAAGTGGGCAAAAATCAATGTTTGAAATTATCCCAAACTAGACTAAATAATGATAGCAACATCAACAACAATAACAATGATATATTGATTTTAAAAATAATGTCTGAATATTTTAAATTAATTGATGCTTTTTTTTTTTTGTCAGTAAAGCATCGCTTTCTCCTTGAAAAGAGTAAATAATTTTCTTTGTTTCTGTTCATTTTATCCTGAAGGTAAAAAGATCCTTGTATCTCTCTTAGATTAACACTTGCTACAATTATTCTTTTTAACATGATAAACCATATTCATTAACAAATTCAAGTTTAATTAATTAGCACACATGTGGTAATGTATGTTGAATGCTCTTATTCCTGTAAACATTGTTTTTAGGTATTGAGGGTTTGGTTAGATAGGCTTAACTATGATGACAAAAGAATAAAGCATTTAAGTGTTATTTTCATTACTAAAGCAGTTGAAAAAGATATTTTGCTGTCACAAATTATGCTTATTTCCACAGGCTGTCCATGTGGAGGATTTTACTCTGACTTTTTGTGTGCAGCGTGTGACAGACATTGGGAAGATCATCAAACCTTCTTTGATTCTGATCAGTCACGTCGAGAGCAGGGACTACCAGTTGGTGGGTTTAATTCTTATGTCTTGACAGACTAAGAAGCAGTGAAATAAGTAATGATAGTTGTGTACAAGATGTAAGAGAGGGAGAGGGGATGAAGTGTGAAAGACTACTAGTATAGTAATCTATTTACAGATTGGGTGAGCTGAAGATAGTGTCGCTATTAATCTTTATATCGAGTTAATATGTTTGTTTGAACAATTTACATTCATACCGAAATTCTTGTTTGATTTAACGCTAATGTAAAAATCTTTACTGCAATACTTTTTTCCACTCTTTTGTGGACAACCTTTAATTTAAGTTTAAACGTACAAGATAAATCAGGATGTATAAGTACTTTGAAATTCTTGATAAGGGGTTTAGAAACATATATGTAGACAGTTTTCTCTTCCAACACTGCTAAATTTTACTAATGCTGTCAACTTTTATCTACCTTATTACTTCTTATTGCTACTACTATAGCTATAAACACAGCATCACCAGATTTTATCAAGAAATATGTTGAGAATTGTTCACAAAAATAACTGAAAAAAACCCTGTCATTTCTTCATTCCTTCAACAGGTACCGACTGGCTTCCATTTGCTGAAATGCCTGACCTGAGGAACATTGCACTTTCCGGGAACGAAACAGATGACAGTAAATATCTGGCCCTGAAACAGTTTGATGCCATTCCGCCCAATGCCATCACAGGCAATGATGCTCTTGTGCGTCCAAGAGATTCAGGCAGAGGAGGGCCCAGTGGTGCAAGTGGTGGTGCTGGTCCTAGCTCTGGCTTCAGACCTGTTTATGACTAAGACTCGTGTCTTTGTGACTTCCTTTATTTGTAGAGCTGGCTTGAATATATGGGTTAATAAGCATTATTATTATTTTTTTTTTTGCCATTTTTGTACACCTACTATACTACGTGCTTTTTTTTTCTTCTTTTTTTTGATCAGCATTATATGTGTTATATGATATATATATCATGAAGTAATACAGTAATAAGACCAAAGATTTTTTTTTCTTAAAACATAATTTGTTTTCAAATTGTGCCAATAAGTGAGAAAAATTTCTCCAAGACCTGTAAGGCCAAAAGACCCAGAGCTGACCCTGGTTTTAGCATGTTGTGGAACAGATGATATTAAATCACCTCATAGGTAGGATGCTAGTCTGTTGAAGGTTTACTTCCTCAGCAGATGCCAGTATCTAATTTTCGCTGAGATGGGACAGTGTGAGAAAAAATATATGCTAAGATTCTTTTCCAAGGATACTACTCTGTCACCATCAGGATTCAAACTATTGACCCTTGGGTTTAGAGGCCAATGCTCGAACCATTCAGCCACTGCACCATGCCAATAACTGATAAATTATTCATGTGTATAATACTAATGTCCTGTATTGATGGTTTTGACAACATATTTTAAGCACAACGCTGAGATTTTACAATCGAGTATTTATAGTTGCAGTATTTATAGTTAACGACGTTGCTTTTTGTGTTTTAGCTTGCAGGTTTATCTTTTTTTAAATTAGGATACGGAATACACCAATAACTTTGTTTGAAATAAGTGGAATTTGAATTTTTGTTCATGTTTACTTCAGGAATTCTCAGGGCTGATGTCCATCAGGGCATTACCAGAGAAGAATTTTTTTTTGTGGGCATAAAATCAAATTGTACTGTGATATGAAACCAGCACCTCTGAATTTAACATCAAATACAATACCAGAAGCCTGGGTCATTTTGATTCAGGGACTTAGATTTGTTGGGGTGCGTTTTAAAAACAATCTGTGAATTAAAACAATCATTTGAATGTGGAAGGGTCGGCTTCAATTCAATGCACACATAAGTAGATTTATGCTAAGTGACTTCCATAATTCAAAAGAAATAATTTATGCAATTTTTTTTATTTTCGTGAAATCTTCTTAATCATGTGTTCCTCATTTCTGTGATATCTATTTTGCCATACTCGAATACTTATGTGATACAAAACAACCTACAGCAGCAAACTTTTTACTTTTATTTTATATCCTCCCTAAGAATTTAAGTTTGAAGACTTTTTAAAAGAAGAATGTCTTGCCAAAGTGAGTTTTCACAAGTTTTATCTATGGAACAAGTGAACAAAGCAGATTTCATGGTCTGCAACATAAATATATAACCTCTTGTGCTGTACTTTTGTTCATATCTGTACATGTATTGCAATTTTACCTGTTTTGTTCTTGTATATCTATTGGGTAAATGAGTGATAGGAATCGCAACTCTTACAAAAACTGTGAAAAATTCTTATTGGTTGGAAATGATTCCTTTCATATCCTCCTAAAGGATAATACGGAGACAAATTTTCTGCTTAGTGCTTTGTTTATAAATTTAAAAATATTTATTTCTGACACAAATTTTGTTTTAGTCTGAGTAGTGACTAGTAACTTTATCTTTGAGTATTATCAGTAAATATCAGGATATTGTTGATTGATTGCAAGGGTTTTCTAAAAAAATATGTTTATTTCCCATTAAAAGGAAATCTGAAAAAAATTATAATCCTGTAGGTACTAAATCTTGTCTTCCTTTATGATTTGAAAGTGTCTTTACATTTTCTCTCAAAATCTGACAGACACCTAACCAAAAAATATGTAGGTGTTGAGCATCAAGTTTTCATTTGATCTCTTGCACAGATAATATTTCTTGACTGAAGTTGTTCTACAATCTTTTGTTAAGAAAAATATGTACATGTATTGTGAATATTTTGTTACATCCTTACTTCTGATTTATTGATTTTATTGATTTTGAAAACAACAACTGCTGATATTGTGTCAACTTCATATTTGCCACAAATGTACATTTTAACAGAATTCTGTTGTAGACGGGCTTTATATTTTTTTTTTTTTTTTTATTTTTCTGTCTGCCAAGATAATAAAAATAAATTTTGACTTAGTAATTTTTAATTTATACACATGCATAATATACTTTTGGTTTTTTTATTTTGTTTTTTTAATTTTTGATATTGTTTATAATTTCATTTCTCTTAATGTTAAGCTTTATCTTTTTACTTGAATTGTGTTGAAAATTAATTGTTGTATTATGCTTTTAAATTTTATGAGTTTTTCCTTGCAAACAATAAAATATGTAACAGCTAAATTTGTGGTAAATTATTCTCAAGTCATTTCTTAATTAGCTAGTGTTAAACTACAAGGCCACTAGACTGGGTAGCAAATTGATGCTCAGCTCACGAACCATACTGAATACTTTTTAAAATTCAAACACAGAACACAAGGAAAGATAAATCAATGTGCAATGTCAGTTGCTCCAGGCTTATGTATGAAACATGACCTCATCTACCTACTATTGTATGATTGATGAAGGGTCATTTCTCCTATTCCTCTGCCTCTTCTTCTGACTTCTGGTGGTGGTGGTGGTGGTGGTGATGGTGATGATAATGATAATTATTTCGTTTTAACGATTTTTGTTATTATTGGAAGTGGTAGTGTAATTGGATATCATAGGGGATGATATTTGTGGTATTACAACTGCTCTTATTTGAATTCTTAAACACTTAAACCTTATTTGGACTATGATGCGTATAAAAATATAATTACTATTCTTTCAGAGTCATTAACACCAAATGCCTTTCTTCACGAAGATCATACGAACTATTGTTTCTTGCTATGCTTGTGCACGTCTGGCAGGTGCCCCGCTCTCTCCTTCAAGCCCTGTCAACAGAGGTGAATGATTAAAAAGAAACAACAATTGCAAGAATACTTGAGACACCTTGTAAAGATGAACATGCTTTCAGAGGTATTGTATGCACGTTTTGATCGTTTCATTGTTTGAAATAGAATCTGAAACCTCCTTTCATTCATCTTTCAGTCTGCCTGTTAGATTCTAGCCTTTCTACCAAAATAAGTAAATGTCACTCATCATGAACTTTCCCTCAGCTTCTTAGTCAGTCACAATGATTTTACTTAGACGTATTTTACTGGTTCCTGTCTGGAACATAGGACAGCAATAATACTCCCCCAACATACTCCGTTCTGTGAGACCCTTTTCAGCTGTGCCCTTGTCATCCTGGCCGTTCTCAGCTCAGTGTTGGTGTTCCTGTGTCACACATGTATCAGCTTGGGTCTTCCCACCATTCGTTTACCCTGTGCATTCCAGTCTGGGGCCCACCTGAGGCATACTTTCACAGAGTGTAACCTATCCGTCTGTCCTTTCTTTTCATCTTTGTTTCAAGAGGAGTCTACTTTGCTCTTGGTCGCAAGGAACTCCATACCATTTAATGTTCAGATGTTCCCGACGCATTGATTGATAAATGTCTGAAGTTCGTGTAGTGATTGTGTTTGTTCTCCAAGTCGCTCAAAATATCACTCCGGTTTCTCAGTGAAAGACGTCGTTTACTGTAGGTCTTTGACGTGGCCGAGTTTTGTGGCAAACAATGATGACAGTGACCACATTTCCTTCCTAATTTTTGTAGGACAGTGAGCAGTCTTGTAGGGGTTCTTCGTAGCATTATGGTGATGATGGAAGAAACGTCAATATGTATATGTTGATTTTGGGTATCTGTGTATGTGTCTCTAGGTGTATACGCGTATATGTATGTGTATGTGTATGTGTTTTTGTATGTCTATGTGTATGTTCATGTTTATGTTCATGCGTATGTGTATCCGTTTGTGTTGTGTGATGGTGGTGGTGGGGCAGCACTAGTTTGGAGGAGGAGCAGCAACAGCATCAGTAATAGTAGTAGCAGCAACAACAATAACAAAGCAACAACGGTAGCAGCAGTAATAATTAGGAAAAAGAAAGAGGATGGTGAATTTGAGCAGCAGCAGCAGTCACAGTAGCAGTAATAGTAAAATCAACAGCAGTAGCGGTAGACAAGATTGGGAACGCCATTTGGAAAGTTAAGCCAAACTGAACACTGAACCGTTAAACAGACCCAATGTTTTTGTCTTTCGTTCTAAAGGAGGAACTAAAAGAAAAGGATGCACAGGTGAAATGACCAAGTTCGTCGTAATGTCTGGTCAAGCTAATGCTCAAAGCTGAGCAAATTTACCTTTTATTTTGTTGCTATCATTACTGCTCCCATTGCCTCAAGACGATATAAGTTTTCTCTTTGTGCCAAATGTCATATTTCATAATTTCTATGTGAATCTGTGATGACATTTAGTGAATGAATTGTTTCAGGTTGGAAGTAGACGAGTGATACAGTGTGCTGCTTTCTTACTGGTGGTCTTGGGCTGTTTGGGGAAAGTCGGAGCTCTGTTCGTTACCATTCCAGACCCGGTAGTGGGAAGCATGTTCATGGCTATGTTTGGTGATAACCTTGGGTCTGATTGATGATCATCCACGTTGTGGGTGATATTCAAGATTCATATTTTATAATAATCTTTTATAAGAATCTACATACACTGGATCGTTGTCTTATTGGGTAACATCCTATGCTTATTCAAATTGTCTGGAACCCATCGTCTTCACCATAGCAACCACTATCACCATCATCTTCACCACAGCAACCGCTGGCATCATCATCTTCACGACAACAACTTCTATCACTATCGTCTTCATGACAGCAACACACAATCACCATCATCTCCACCGCAGCAACTACTATCACCATGGAGTGATGTCCAAGGGAAATAACCATACTATTTACTCCCTTTAGGACTTATTTCCCCTTTCTTAGCGCATGCACGTGGCTTTTATTACAGTCGTCTCTCATACATGGGTTACATATTATTTACAGTCATCATCATAATACGATACATGTAATATCAAACTACGAGATTGGTCATATACGAATGTATTTGAAGATTGTCTTAGAAGTCACTAAATTCTTATGGGCAATATTGAGAACGGTAAGATGCTGTTAAACTTCTTTTTCTATCAAGCTGTTGCTGTGAGTAGAACTGTCGTGATTGTTCTTTTCATCAAGGTCATGAAAAGATGCACTGTCGGAGGAGGGACAGATGGGGAGGTAGTGGAACAATCCCATTTTATTCAGGCATGGCTGAATCAGAGGGAGACCATAGATATGAAGCTGTCTCTGTGTTCTTGTGCCTTCACCCGGATCTCTCCAACGCAACACGCCTCTTTCTTCTAACGTACCTGTGGACGTGGATATTGATAAAACTATGGATATGTATAGACCTAATATGCTATCACAATGTAATACATTGTATATTTTGATTAAAGTATTGTTAGAGCTGACCTTTTAGAACGTAAAATTAATTTTTCTTTTCACAGGAAACACGATTTACAGAAAGGCTTATTTACAACAAAGTATAACCTGTAACACAGTCCATCTCACAGAAATGACACCATAATATTATATGAAGTGTTAAGGATTGTAGTCAAAGCTGTTGGAGAACAAAGTTTTATATTAATTCTGGCTCGTTGCGGGCCAGCCTCCACATTAACACAACCTTACATGAACACGTAGGGGAAGGCTGAGTCAATGCAACTGAGAATGGCATAGCTGTGACACGTCCTGAGAATATAACTCATTTTTGTCACTGTTCCTTTTTTCTCTTTTTTGGGGGAAAAAAGAGGAGGAAAAGGAGGTCGAGGAGGAGGAGTAGGAGGAGTAGGAGGAGGAGGAGGGGGTGATGGTGGTAGTGGTGGTATACAGAAATAATAATAATAATAATAATAATAATAATAATAATAATAATAATAATAATAATAATAATAATAATAAGAAGAAGAAGAAGAAGAAGAGGATTGTCCAATCGTACCCCCAAAAATCCATTGTTCACATCACAACATATCTAAAGTAAACATGAATATAATAATATATACCTGGCAAAGTAGAATCTAAAAGGAAGCCGATACATCCTCCCACGAACATGTTCGTCCTAAGGAGAACCTCGATGATCTGATCAGCCGTAGCACTGCCTGGGGACACGTCATCAAACAAAGCATACTTTATTCGTCTGTTAGAGTGACACATAGCGTGGTAAGATGCATTAGAAGTTAACAGTGTTCTGGTTGTTGTTTTTTGTATGTGTGTATAGGGGGAGGGGGTTCAATATGCTGTGTGTAAAACGCTGTTTTGAATGAACGTGTCCCGTCTTGTTGAAGAGAAAGAACTGCCAGTCGCAGAATCTACATAAAGTGAAAACGTTGTTTTTGTTGTTTTTGTTGTTGTTGTTGCTGCTGCTGCTGTTTCTACTGTTGCTGCTGCTGCTGTTGTTGTTGCTGCTGCTGCTGCTACTGTTGCTACAGCTATTGCTGCTGTTGATATTGTTTTTGGTATGAGAGAAATTGGTTCTGTTAAGGGATGATTATTAAAAACCATTACTTGGTTCCACTTCGAACTGTTGAAGCCAGATAAGCTCTGGCTCTATGGGTGTTGTATGAATAATTTTTAACCGCCAGGAATATTAATCAATAATTAAGTAAGTAAAGTTCCTTCAAAAACATGAGGCCCATAGAAGTGGAGCTTATCCCGGTTTCGGTAGCGTGAAGCAGAACAGATGATTTTTACTTGATCTTCTAGACATCATGCTAGTCTGTCGTAGGTTTACTCCCCCAGCAGAATATGGCGGCATCGAAATCGCATCTGGGTGGGGAGAGGAAAAATAGTGTTAAATGTCTTTCTAAAGGTAACTTCCTGGATTCTAAAACTGGACCCTCGGATTAGGAGTCCAACGCTCTAACCATTCGGCCACCGCGCCACCACAATGTTAATCAATATTTCTGTTCTATTCTCTCACCTGTGTTGATGACGTCTATGTGTTTGCCCATCCAGTGTGGGAAGCTGAGCCCGAAGAACAAGGAGAAGGCGAGGATGAAAAGATTTCTGGGAGATTGCAGGTCAACGAACTGAAGATTGGACAAACCCACAGCCACTATCATGCCTGGGTTGGAAATAAAAAGGCACGCCGGTGATATTTATGAGATTTCCAGTGAAGATGAGGATGACGGTAACAGGCAACACAAATTAATTTAATATCTGTGGCGATCAGGAAGAATCGTGCTGAAGCTTTGAAGCAAGGAAATGGAATAGCAGGTATCGAATGTTTCAAGATTATTCAAATGAATGTAAAATATTATCCTAAACTGCCTATTGTATGATTATACAGACTCATCCCATAAGTTTGAATCAAAATATAGAATAAATGCAAGAAAAAAGTGAATGGAAGGTGCAGGGAAGCTGAAAAATGCAAAACAGCAAACACAACCAAATGAAGCTATCCTGTAAAAATACACAGAGACAAACCAAGATAAGTCCTCTTTTTGGACTCCAAGATTGTGTTTCTTCGATGCGGCTTGGGCTTCACTTTTGTTTCACCCTTTTAAAAAGAGTAATGTCGAATGTTGGTTTGTCCTTGTATTTTTAATCAAGATATAGGTGTAGTACAATGTGTACAATGTGTGTACAATAGTAAGTTCTCACCAAACATAGCAATGAACATGCCTCCCACTACCGGGTCTGGAATGGTGACGAACAGAGCTCCGACTTTCCCCAAACAGCCCAAGATCATCAGCAAGAAGGCAGCACACTGTATCACTCGTCTACTTCCAACCTAAAACAGTTCATTCACTAAATGTCATCACTGATTCACATAGAAATTATGAAAGATGGCATTTAGCGCATAAGAGAAAATATACACGTTCTCGTTGCAGCAAAAACAGTAACGACAGCAACGAAATAAAGGTAACTTTACTCAGCTAATGCATTAGTTTGATCAGACCTTACGAAAAGGGATATTTAGTGCTAGGAGAAAAGATCCATATGCTCTCGTAGCAACAGGAATAGCAACGGCAGCAACAAAATAAAAGTGCGCATTTCTCCGGTTTCATACCATCGCTTACATTATCATATAAAAGTAGCAGCATCGTCAATTATACATGGAGCATAGAGATACACATGGGATTTAAACATACAAAAAACAATTCCAAAACCATAACTGAATTTCTAATCTAACCTTGTCCGTCAGCTGATAGTTCATTGACTATTAAATTGAAACTTTATCTACCACATTATTTTAATTTGGCGACTTTGAGCTCAATCGACGTTTTTGCACGTTTCGTTATGCATACAATCAGCGGCGTAGATCTATGTTTAGAAATAAGGCAAAATTACACTTAGGGTAACGAATCGGTTCTGTCCACTGCCTGGCACATTCTTTTTAGATTTTGCATCAACAGAGGCAGATGCACTGTTGTAATAGTGGCAGCACGGCATTTATATCGAGAGTACTAACACCATCTATGAAACTACCATGCAGCTGCTGCCGCAACTACTGCTGTTCTTCTTCTTCCTACTACTTCTCCTCATACTCATACTCATCCTTCTTCTTCTCCTCTTCCCCCTTTTTCCTTGCTTGCCAGTGGACCAGATAAGTCCTCTTTTTGGACTTCGAGACTGTGTTTCTTTGATGCGGCTTGGGCTTCACTTCTGTTTCACTCTTCGAAGACAGTAATGTCGAACGTTGGTTTGTCTTTGTACACTTTTATGGGAAAACTTCATTTAGTTGTGTTTACTACTACTACTACTAC